>PVNU02003932.1:0-176159 GCA_003013855.2 Liriodendron chinense | reverse complement strand
ACCTACGCCTAAACCTAATCCTAAACTCAAATCACCTAAACTAAACCAACTCCTATTCCTAAATCTATTCACCTAACCTAAACTTAGACCCAAACACGAAAACATAACCCAAACCCCCCGATCCCGAACCCGAAATTCTCAACCTATGCCTAAACCTAATCCCAAACTAAAATCACCTAAACTAAACATACACCTATTCTTAAATCCATTCAAATAACCTAAACTTAGACCCAAACACGAAAACCTAACCCTAAACCCCATCCCAAACACGAAACTCTAAACCTATGCCTAAACGTAATACTAAACTCAAATCACCTAAACTAAACCTACACTTACTCCTAAATCCATTCACCTAACCTAAACTTAGACCCAAACACGAAAACAAAACCCAAAACCCGATCCCGAACCCGAAATTCTCAACCTATGCCCAAACCTAATCCTAAACTCAAATCACCTAAACTAAACAAACACCTATTTCTAAATCCATTCACCTAACCTAAACTTAGACCAAAACACGAAAACATATCCCAAAATCCGATCCCGAACCCGAAATTCTCAACCTATGCCTAAACCTAATCCTAAACTCAAATCACCTAAACTAAACCTACACCTATTCCTAAATCCCTTCACCTAACCTAAACTTAGACCCAAACATGAAAACTTAACCCTAAACCCTATCCCGAACCCGAAACTCTAAACTTATGCCTAAACCTAATCCTAATCTCAAATCACCTAAACTAAACCTACACCTATTCCTAAATCCTTTCACCTAACCTAAACTTAGACCCAAACACGAAAACCTAACCCTAAACCCTCCCAAACCTGAAACCTAACTAAACCTATGCCTAAACGTATTACTAAACTCAAATCACCTAAACTATACCTACACTTATTCCTAAATCCATTCACCTAACCCAAACTTAGACCTAAACACGAAAACCTAACCTAAAACTCGATCTCGTACCCGAAATTCTCAACCTATGCGTAAACCTAATCCTAAACTCAAATCACCTAAACTAAACCTACACCTATTCCTAAATCCATTCACCTAACCTAAACTTAGACCCAAACACGAAAACATAACCCAAAACCTGATCCCGAACCCGAAATTCTCAACCTACGCCTAAACCTAACCCTAAACCAAATCACCTAACAAAACCTACACCTATTCCTAAATCCATTCACCTAACCAAACTTAGACCCAACACGAAAACATAACCCAAAACTCGATCTCGAACTCGAAATTCTCAACCTTTGCCTAACCCTAATCCTAAACTCAAATCACCAAAAGTAAACCTACACTTATTCCTAAATCCATTCACCTAACCTAAACTTAGACCCAAACACAAAAACCAAACCCTAAACCCAATCCGAAACCCGAAACTCTAAACCTATGCCTAAACCTAATCTTAATCTCAAATCACCTAAACTAAACCTACACCTAGTCCTAAATCCTTTCACCTAACCTAAACTTAGACCCACACGCGAAAACCTAACCCTAAACCCCATCCCAAACGCGAAACTCTAAACTATGCCTAAACGTATACTAAATTCAATCACCTTAACTAAACGTACACTTATTCCTAATTCATTCACTTAAACCCAACTTAGAACCTAAACCACGAAAACATTACTTAAAACTCGATCTCGAACCTGAAATTCTCAACCTATGCTAAACCAATCCGAAACTCAAATCACCTAAACTAAACCTACCCCTATTCCTAAATCCATTTACCTAACCTAAACTTAGACACAAAACGAAAACATAACCCAAAATCCGATCCCGAGCCCGAAATTCTCAACCTATGCCTAACCTAATCCTAAACTCAAATCACCTAAACTAAACCTACACCTATTCCAAAATCCATTCACCTAACCTAAACTTTGACCCAAACACGAAAACCTTACCTTAAACACGATCCCGAACGCGAAATTCTCAATCTATGCCTAAACCTAATCCTAAACTCAAATCACCTATACTAAACCTACCCCTATTCCTAAATCCATTCACTTAACCTAAACCTAGACCCAAACTCGCAAACCTAACCCGAAACCCGATCCCGAACCTGAAATTCTCAACCTACGCCTAAACCTAATCCTAAACTCAAATCACCTAAACTAAACCAACTCCTATGCCCTAAATCTATTCACCTAACCTAAACTTAGACCCAAACACGAAACATAACCCAAAACCCGATCCCGAACCCGAAATTCTCAACCTATGCCTAAACCTAATCCCAAACTAAAATCACCTAAACTAAACGTACACCTATTCTTAAATCCATTCAAATAACCTAAACTTAGACCCAAACACGAAAACCTAACCCTAAACCCCATCCCAAACCCGAAACTCTAAACCTATGCCTAAACGTAATACTAAACTCAAATCACCTAAACTAAACCTACACTTACTCCTAAATCCATTCACCTAACCTAAACTTAGACCCAAACACGAAAACATAACCCAAAACCCGATCCCGAACCCGAAATTCTCAACCTATGCCCAAACCTAATCCTAAACTCAATCACCTAAACTAAACAAACACCTATTCGTAAATCCATTCACCTAACCTAAACTTAGACCAAAACACGAAAACATATCCCAAAATCCGATCCCGAACCCGAAATTCTCAACCTATGCCTAAACCTAATCCTAAACTCAAATCACCTAAACTAAACCTACACCTATTCCTAAATCCCTTCACCTAACCTAAACTTAGACCCAAACATGAAAACTTAACCCTAAACCCTATCCCGAACCCGAAACTCTAAACTTATGCCTAAACCTAATCCTAAACTCAAATCACCTAAACTAAACCTACACCTATTCCTAAATCCATTCACCTTACCTAAACTTAGGCCCAAATACGAAAACATAACCCAAAATTCGATCCCGAACCGAAAATTCTTAACCTATGCCTAAACCTAATCCTAAACTCAAATCACCTAAACTAAACCTACACTTATTCTTAAATTCATTCACCTAACCTAAACTTAGACCCAAATACAAAACCAAACCCTAAACCCAATCCCGAACCCGAAACTCTAAACATATGCCTAAACGTAATACTAATCTCAAATCACCTAAACTAAACCTACACTTATTCCTAAATCCATTCACCTAACCAAAACTTAGACCTAAACACGAAAACATAACCTAAAAGTCGATCTCGAACCCGAAATTCTCAACGTATGCGTAAACCTAATCCTAAACTCAAATCACCTAAACTAAACCTACCCATATTCCTAAATCCATTTACATAACCTAAACTTAGACCCAAAAACGAAAACATAACCCAAAATCCGATCCCGAACCCGAAATTCTCAACCTATGCCTACTCCTAATCCTAAACTCAAATCACCTAAACTAAACCTACACCTATTCCAAAATCCATTCACCTAACCTAAACTTAGACCCAAACACGAAAACAAAACCCCAAACCCCATCCCAAACCCGAAACTCTAAACCTTTGCCTAAATCTAATACTAAACTCAAATCACCTAAACTAAACCAACACCTATTCCTAAATCCATTCACCTAAACTAAACTTAGACCCAAACACGAAAACATAACCCAAAACCCGATCCCGAACCGAAAATTCTCAACCTATGCCTAAACCTAATCCTAAAATAAAATCACCTAAACTAAACGTACACCTATTCCTAAATTCATTCAGCTAACCTAAACTTAGACCCAAACACGAAAACCTAACCCTAAACACGATCCCGAACCCGAAATTCTCAATCTATGCCTAAACCTAATCCTAAACTCAAATCACCTAAACTAAACCTACTCCTATTCCTACATCCATTCACCTAACCTACACTTAGACCCAAACACGAAAATATGACCCAAAATCCGATCCCGAACCTGAAATTCCCAACTTATGCCTAAACCTAATCCTAAACTCAAATCTCCTAAACTAAACCGACACCTATTTCTAAATCCATTCAGTTAACCTAAACCTAGACCCAAACTCGCAAACCTAACCCTAAATCCGATCCCGAACCGGAAATTCTCAACCTACGCCTAAACCTAATCCTAAACTCAAATCACCTAAACTAAACCAACACCTATTCCTAAATCTATTCACCTAAACTAAACTTAGACCTAAACTCGAAAACATAACCAAAAACCCGATCCCGAACCCGGAATTCTCAACCTACGCCTAAACCTAACCCTAAACTCAAATCACCTAAACTAAACCTACACCTACTCCTAAATCCATTCACCTAAACTAAACTTAGACCCAAACACGAAAACATAACCCAAAACCCGATCCCGAACCCGAAATTCTCAACCTATGCCTAAACCTAATCCTAAACTCCAATCACCTAAACTAAACGTACACCTATTCCTAAATCCATTCACCTAACCTAAACTTAGATCCAAACACGAAAACCTAACCCTAAACCCCATCCCAAACCCGAAACTCTACACCTATGCCTAAACGTAATACTAAACTCAAATCACCTAAACTAAACCTACACTTATTCCTAAATCCATTCACCTAACCCAAACTTAGACCTAAACACGAAAACATAACCTAAAACTCGATCTCGAACCCGAAATTCTCAACCTATGCGTAAACCTAATCCTAAACTCAAATCACCAAAACTAAACCTACCCCGATTCCTAAATCCATTTACCTAACCTAAACTTAGACCCAAAAACGAAAACATAACCCAAAATCCGATCCCGAACCCAAAATTCTCAACCTATGCCTAGACCTAATCTTAAAATCAAATCACCTAAACTAAACCTACCCCGATTCCTGAATCCATTTACCTAACCTAAACTTAGACCCAAAAACGAAAACATAACCCAAAATCCGATCCCGAACCCAAAATTCTCAACCTATGCCTAGACCTAATCTTAAAATCAAATCACCTAAACTAAACCTACACCTATTCCTAAATCCATTTACCTAACCTAAACTTAGACCCAAACACAAAAACCTAACCCTAAACCCCATCCCGAACCAGAAACTCTAAACATATGCCTAAACCTATTCCTAAACTCAAATCACCTAAACTAAACCTACACCTATTCCTAAATCTATTCACCTAACCTAAACTTAGACCCAAACACGAAAACATAACCCAAAATCCGATCCCGAACCCGAAATTCTCATCCTATGCCTAAACCTAATCCTAAACTCAAATCACCTAAACTAAACCTAAACCTATTCCTAAATCCATTCACCTAACCTAAACTCTGACCCAAACACGATAACCTAACCCTAAACACCATCCCGAACCAGAAACTCCAAACATATGCTTAAACCTATTCCTAAACTCAAAGCACCTAAACTAAACCTACACTTATTCCTAAATTCATTCACCTAACCCAAACTTAGACCCAAACACAAAAACCAAACCCTAAACCCAATCCCGAACCCGAAACTCTAAACTTATGCCTAAACCTAATCCTAATCTCAAATCACCTAAACTAAACCTACACCTATTCCTAAATCCTTTCACCTAACCTAAACTTAGACCCAAACACGAAAACCGAACCCTAAACCCCATCCCAAACCTGAAACTCTAAACCTATGCCTAAACGTATTACTAAACTCAAATCACCTAAACTAAACCTACACTTATTCCTAAATCCATTCACCTAACCCAAACTTAGACCTAAACACGAAAACATAACCTAAAACTCGATCTCGTACCCGAAATTCTCAACCTATGCGTAAACCTAATCCTAAACTCAAATCACCTAAACTAAACCTACACCTATTCCTAAATCCATTCACCTAACCTAAACTTAGACCCAAACACGAAAACATAACCCAAAACCTGATCCCGAACCCGAACCCGAAATTCTCAACCTACGCCTAAACCTAACCCTAAACTCAAATCACCTAAACTAAACCTACACCTATTCCTAAATCCATTCACCTAAACTAAACTTAGACCCAAACACGAAAACATAACCCAAAACTCGATCTCGAACTCGAAATTCTCAACCTTTGCCTAACCCTAATCCTAAACTCAAATCACCTAAACTAAACCTACACTTATTCCTAAATCCATTCACCTAACCTAAACTTAGACCCTAACACAAAATCCGAACCCTAAACCCAATCCCGAACCCGAAACTCTAAACCTATGCCTAAACCTAATCCTAATCTCAAATCACCTAAACTAAACCTGTTAGTGCACTTTTCTGTGGCATACTAGTGCACCTTGTTTGTCAATCACTTACATCTGTGAGTCTAGTGTCGTTTGAGCCCAATGAAGACGAAGACTGAAGACTTAAGACGGACCGGCTGCATCAAGGAAAGAAGACTCGGGTAAAAGTGATGCCTTGGTGCCTTAACCTTGACCAAAACCCAACCCCTTTGTATCCTTGATGACCTTGACCATATTAGGAATCTTTTAGGCATCATAGATAGGCCCTAGGTGTCCCATTTGATCACCTTTACCTAGGCCAAAAAGGACAGGCTAAAGCATGTGGTGTTCAGTAATATGGAGGGGAGAACCAAGCTGGTCCGACCAGTCAAGACCGATCGGCCAGCAGCCTTTGCTGCTTGTTGAAATGAGCAGCCGACCGGTCAAGACCGGTCGGCCTTCACATGGCGTGTGGATCAGCAAGCTTGGCCGACCGGTTAAGACCGGTCGGCCTTCACATCCAGGACGTCCAGCAAGCCCTGCCGACCGGTCAAGATCGGTCGGCCTGCAGTCCTCATGCTGTCCAGAAAGGGGGTCCGACCGGTCTTGACCGGTCGGCCCATGTTGTTGGCCTGAGAAGTTTATATCCTCCAGCAAAGGGGTCCGACCGGTCATGACCGGTCGGGACAGGTCGGCTTATAGCCGTTTTATGCCCGTTTTCTGACCGTTGGGGCTCTCTTTTCCTACATATAGAGCTCCGTTTTTTGGCATTGCAAGAGGGATTTTTGAGGGAGTAAAGCCACCATTGAAGGAGATCTTTTGAGGCTCATTCCTTGACCTATGCAAGGCATCTTCCTTGTGCTTTAACACAAGATTAGAGCATTCCAAGCTCATGAAGAAGATGACCTCCATCCCCTCTTGATCTCTAGAGTTTGGAAGCTTCTTGATTGGCAAATCCTTGTTCAAAACTCTATGATGAGATCGTTGTAGGTAAGAGACTCTAGGCAAACCATTCCCACTAAGTTGAAGAGCTCTCAAACCTATCCTCCTAGCACCTTAGGCATTTCAAAGGCATCGCATGCAAGGTGTTTGATCGAATGTGGCTGAGGCATTGGCGACGCAACGGCGACACGATCGTGGGAGCAAGGGAAGCTGATTGAAGCACGGGAGAGCGGAGATCAAGCAACCCAATCCGGCGCTAAACAAGGGGCTCATCCGACAAGTAGGTTGTCTTATTTGAGAGTCCATTTTAGAGTTTGTTTTTCGAACTTGACCTAGGGACGTTAGTCGTTCCTTGGCCCGTCAGCCGGGCCTAAACCAAGTCTCCAAGGGGGAGCCTCCGACACGGGAGTAAACGTGCGATTAGGTTGAGAGTTAGCCTATGTCTAAAACTCCGGATACGGTTGAGAGGTGAACCGATAAAACCTCCGTGTAAAGGTTGAGAGGTGAACCTCATTTAAAACCTCCGATAGTGAATGCCGGTGTGCTCAAAGGGGTTGAGTACTTGAACCGGGAGTGGAGTAGACACGTAGTCGAACCACTATACATCCTTGTGTTTGTGATTGTTCTTGAGCACATTATATCTTTGCATTACTAGTTTAATTGCTTAATTATGAATGCTTGATAGGAATGCATGCTAGGCACTTTTTAGGCATCCTCACACAAGATGTACCTTCACTACTTGTGTGGACATGAGCTCATTGATCCACTCTCATAAGTCTACACAAATGGCATAGGTTAGAAGCTTAATTAGTTGAATCATTTTCTTACCTATGCATGCTTAGACTAGGATTGTTTACTGCTTAACCTTATGCTAGTCTTGTGATTGGACCCACCTAGGCTTGGAAGCCGAAGTGTTATTGCTTACTTAGCTTAATTTGTTGAATTGTGTAAGTAGGCGAAAAGATTTTTAAAAGGTCCTATTCAAACCCCACCCCCCCCCCCCCCCCCCCCTCCACCTATTCCTAAATCCTTTCACCTAACCTAAACCTAGACCCAAACACGAAAACCTAACCCTAAACCCCATCCCAACCCGAAACTCTAAACTTATGCCTTAACCTAATACTAAACTCAAATCACCTAAACTAAACCTACACTTATTCCTAAATCCATTCACCTAACCTAAACTTAGACCCAAACACAAAAACCAAACCCTAAACCCGATTCCGAACCCGAAATTCTCAACCTACGCCTAAACCTAATCCTAAACTCAAATCACCTAAACTAAACCTACACCTATTCCTAAATCCATTCACTTAACCTAAACCTAGACCCAAACTCGCAAACCTAACCCTAAACCCGATCCCGAACCCGAAATTCTAAACCTACACCTAAACCTAATCCTAAACTCAAATCAACTAAACTAAACCAACACCTATTCCTAAATCCATTCACCTAACCTAAACTTAGACCTAAACTCGAAAATTTAACCCAAAACCCGATCCCGAACCCGAAATTCTCAACCTACGCCTAAACCTAACCCTAAACTCAAATCACCGAAACTAAACCTACACCTATTCCTAAATCCATTCACCTAAACTAAACTTAGACCCAAACACGAAAACATAACCCAAAACCCGATCCCAAACCCGAAATTCTCAACCTATGCCTAAACCTAATCCTAAACTCAAATCATCTAAACTAAACCTACACCTATTCCAAAATCCATTCACCTAACCTAAACTCACACCCAAACACGAAAACCAAACCTAAACCCCATCCCAAACCCGAAACTCGAAACCTATGCCTAAACCTAATACTAAACTCAAATCACCTAAACTAAACCTACACCTATTCTTAAATCCATTCACCTAAACCAAACTTAGACCCAAACATGAAAACATAACCCAAAACTCGATCTCGAACCCGAATTTCTTAACCTATGCGTAAACCTAATCCTAAACTCAAATCACCTAAACTAAACCTACACCTATTCCTAAATCCATTCACCTAAACTAAACTTAGACCCAAACACGAAAACATAACCCAAAACCCGATCCCGAACCCGAAATTCTCAACCTATGCTTAAACCTAATCCTAAATTCAAATCACCTAAACTAAACCTACTCCTATTCCAAATTCCATTCACCTAACCTTAACTTAGACCCAAACATGAAAACAAAACCCTAAACCCCATCCCAAACCCAAAACTCTAAACCTATGCCTAAACCTAATACTAAACTCAAATCACCTAAACTAAACCTACACCTATTCCTAAATCCATTCACCTAACCTAAACTTAGACCGAAACACGGAAACCTAAACCTAAACCCGATCCCGAACCCGAAATTCTAAATCTATGCCTAAACCTAATCCTAAACTCAAATCACCTAAACTAAACCTGCACCTATTCCTAAATCCATTCACCTAACCCAAACTTAGACCCAAACACGAAAACATAACCCTAAACCCGATCCCGAAGCCGAAATTCTCAACCTATGCCTAAACCTAATCCTAAATTCAAATCACCTAAACTATACCTACACCTATTCCAAAATCCATTCACCTAACCTAAACTTAGACCCAAACACGAAAACAAAACCCTAAACCCCATCCCAAACCCGAAATTCTCAACCTATGCCTAAACCTAATCCTAAATTCAAATCACCTAAACTAAACCTACACCTATTCCAAAATCCATTCACCTAACCTAAACTTAGACCCAAACATGAAAACAAAACCCTAAACCCCATCCCAAACCCAAAACTCTAAACCTATGCCTAAACCTAATACTAAACTCAAATCACCTAAACTAAACCTACACCTATTCCTAAATCCATTCACCTAACCTAAACTTAGACCGAAACACGGAAACATAAACCTAAACCCGATCCCGAACCCGAAATTCTAAATCTATGCCTAAACCTAATCCTAAACTCAAATCACCTAAACTAAACCTGCACCTATTCCTAAATCCATTCACCTAACCCAAACTTAGACCGAAACACGAAAACATAACCCTAAACCCGATCCCGAAGCCGAAATTCTCAACCTATGCCTAAACCTAATCCTAAATTCAAATCACCTAAACTATACCTACACCTATTCCAAAATCCATTCACCTAACCTTAACTTAGACCCAAACACGAAAACAAAACCCTAAACCCCATCCCAAACCCGAAACTCTAAACCTATGCCTAAACCTAATACTAAACTCAAATCACCTAAACCAAACCTACACCTATTCCTAAATCCATTCACCTCACCCAAACTTAGACCCAAACAGGAAAACATAACCCAAAACTCGATCTCGAACCTGAAATTCTCCACCTATGCGTAAACCTAATCCTAAACTCAAATCACCTAAACTAAACCTACACCTATTCCAAAATCCATTCACCTAACCTAAACTTAGACCCAAACATGAAAACAAAACCCTAAACCCCATCCCAAACCCAAAACTCTAAACCTATGCCTAAACCTAATACTAAACTCAAATCACCTAAACTAAACCTACACCTATTCCTAAATCCATTCACCTAACCTAAACTTAGACCGAAACACGGAAACCTAAACCTAAACCCGATCCCGAACCCGAAATTCTCAATCTATGCCTAAACCTAATCCTAAACTCAAATCACCTAAACTAAACCTGCACCTATTCCTAAATCCATTCACCTAACCCAAACTTAGACCCAAACACGAAAACATAACCCTAAACCCGATCCCGAAGCCGAAATTCTCAACCTATGCCTAAACCTAATCCTAAATTCAAATCACCTAAACTATACCTACACCTATTCCAAAATCCATTCACCTAACCTAAACTTAGACCCAAACACGAAAACAAAACCCTAAACCCCATCCCAAACCCGAAACTCTAAACCTATGCCTAAACCTAATACTAAACTCAAATCACCTAAACCAAACCTACACCTATTCCTAAATCCATTCACCTCACCCAAACTTAGACCCAAACAGGAAAACATAACCCAAAACTCGATCTCGAACCTGAAATTCTCCACCTATGCGTAAACCTAATCCTAAACTCAAATCACCTAAACTAAACCTACACCTATTCCTAAATCCAATCACGTAAACTAAACTTAGACCCAAACACGAAAACATAACCCAAAACCCGATCCCGAACCCGAAATTCTCAACCTATGCCTGAACCTAATCCTAAATTCAAATCACCTAAACTAAACCTACACCTATTCCAAAATCCATTCACCTAACCTAAACTTAGACCCAAACACGAAAACAAAACCCTAAACCCCATCCCAAAGCCGAAACTCTAAACCTACGCCTAAACCTAATCCTAAACTCAAATCACCTAAACTAAACCTACACCTATTCCAAAATCCATTCACCTAACCTAACTTAGACCCAAACACGAAAACAAAACCCTAAACCCCATCCCAAACCCGAAACTCTAAACCTATGCCTAAACCTAATACTAAACTCAAATTACCTAAACTAAACCTACACCTATTCCTAAATCCATTCACCTAACCCAAACTTAGACCCAAAAATGAAAACATAACCCAAAACTCGATCTCGAACCCGAAATTCTCAACCTATGCGTAAACCTAACCCTAAACTCAAATCACCTAAACTAAACCTACACCTATTCCTAAATCCATTCACCTAAACTAAACTTAGACCCAAACATGAAAACATAACCCAAAACCCGATCTCGAACCCGAAATTCTCAACCTATGCCTAAACCTAATCCTAAATTCAAATCACCTAAACTAAACCTACACCTATTCCAAAATCCATTCACCTAACCTAAACTTAGACCCAAACATGAAAATAAAACCCTAAACCCCATCCTAAACCCGAAACTCTAAACCTATGCCTAAACCTAATACTAAACTCAAATCACCTAAACTAAACCTACACCTATTCCTAAATCCATTCACCTAACCTAAACTTAGACCCAAACACGAAAACATAACCCAAAACCTGATCCCGAACCCGAACCCGAAATTCTCAACCTACGCCTAAACCTAACCCTAAACTCAAATCACCTAAACTAAACCTACACCTATTCCTAAATCCATTCACCTAAACTAAACTTAGACCCAAACACGAAAACATAACCCAAAACTCGATCTCGAACTCGAAATTCTCAACCTTTGCCTAACCCTAATCCTAAACTCAAATCACCTAAACTAAACCTACACTTATTCCTAAATCCATTCACCTAACCTAAACTTAGACCCTAACACAAAATCCGAACCCTAAACCCAATCCCGAACCCGAAACTCTAAACCTATGCCTAAACCTAATCCTAATCTCAAATCACCTAAACTAAACCTGTTAGTGCACTTTTCTGTGGCATACTAGTGCACCTTGTTTGTCAATCACTTACATCCGTGAGTCTAGTGTCGTTTGAGCCCAATGAAGACGAAGACTGAAGACTTAAGACGGACAGGCTGCATCAAGGAAAGAAGACTCGGGTAAAAGTGATGCCTTGGTGCCTTAACCTTGACCAAAACCCAACCCCTTTGTATCCTTGATGACCTTGACCATATTAGGAATCTTTTAGGCATCATAGATAGGCCCTAGGTGTCCCATTTGATCACCTTTACCTAGGCCAAAAAGGACAGGCTAAAGCATGTGGTGTTCAGCAATATGGAGGGGAGAACCAAGCTGGTCCGACCAGTCAAGACCGGTCGGCCAGCAGCCTTTGCTGCTTGTTGAAATGAGCAGCCGACCGGTCAAGACCGGTCGGCCTTCACATGGCGTGTGGATCAGCAAGCTTGGCCGACCGGTTAAGACCGGTCGGCCTTCACATCCAGGACGTCCAGCAAGCCCTGCCGACCGGTCAAGATCGGTCGGCCTGCAGTCCTCATGCTGTCCAGAAAGGGGGTCCGACCAGTCTTGACCGGTCGGCCCATGTTGTTGGCCTGAGAAGTTTATATCCTCCAGCAAAGGGGTCCGACCGGTCGGGACAGGTCGGCTTATAGCCGTTTTATGCCCGTTTTCTGACCGTTGGGGCTCTCTTTTCCTACATATAGAGCTCCGTTTTTGGGCATTGCAAGAGGGATTTTTGAGGGAGTAAAGCCACCATTGAAGGAGATCTTTTGAGGCTCATTCCTTGACCTATGCAAGGCATCTTCCTTGTGCTTTAACACAAGATTAGAGCATTCCAAGCTCATGAAGAAGATGACCTCCATCCCCTCTTGATCTCTAGAGTTTGGAAGCTTCTTGATTGGCAAATCCTTGTTCAAAACTCTATGATGAGATCGTTGTAGGTAAGAGACTCTAGGCAAACCATTCCCACTAAGTTGAAGAGCTCTCAAACCTATCCTCCTAGCACCTTAGGCATTTCAAAGGCATCGCATGCAAGGTGTTTGATCGAATGTGGCTGAGGCATTGGCGACGCAACGGCGACACGATCGTGGGAGCAAGGGAAGCTGATTGAAGCACGGGAGAGCGGAGATCAAGCAACCCAATCCGGCGCTAAACAAGGGGCTCATCCGACAAGTAGGTTGTCTTATTTGAGAGTCCATTTTAGAGTTTGTTTTTCGAACTTGACCTAGGGACGTTAGTCGTTCCTTGGCCCGTCAGCCGGGCCTAAACCAAGTCTCCAAGGGGGAGCCTCCGACACGGGAGTAAACGTGCGATTAGGTTGAGAGTTAGCCTATGTCTAAAACTCCGGATACGGTTGAGAGGTGAACCGATAAAACCTCCGTGTAAAGGTTGAGAGGTGAACCTCATTTAAAACCTCCGATAGTGAATGCCGGTGTGCTCAAAGGGGTTGAGTACTTGAACCGGGAGTGGAGTAGACACGTAGTCGAACCACTATACATCCTTGTGTTTGTGATTGTTCTTGAGCACATTATATCTTTGCATTACTAGTTTAATTGCTTAATTATGAATGCTTGATAGGAATGCATGCTAGGCACTTTTTAGGCATCCTCACACAAGATGTACCTTCACTACTTGTGTGGACATGAGCTCATTGATCCACTCTCATAAGTCTACACAAATGGCATAGGTTAGAAGCTTAATTAGTTGAATCATTTTCTTACCTATGCATGCTTAGACTAGGATTGTTTACTGCTTAACCTTATGCTAGTCTTGTGATTGGACCCACCTAGGCTTGGAAGCCGAAGTGTTCTTGCTTACTTAGCTTAATTTGTTGAATTGTGTAAGTAGGCGAAAAGATTTTTAAAAGGTCCTATTCAAACCCCCCCCCCCCCCCCCCCCCCCCCCCCCCCCCCCCCCCCTCTAGGTCCTTAGACATATCTCCGAGTATCTCTACAAGCGGTAAAACCGCAATTTCAAAACCTCCACCTATTCCTAAATCCTTTCACCTAACCTAAACCTAGACCCAAACACGAAAACCTAACCCTAAACCCCATCCCAAACCCGAAACTCTAAACTTATGCCTTAACCTAATACTAAACTCAAATCACCTAAACTAAACCCACACTTATTCCTAAATCCATTCACCTAACCTAAACTTAGACCCAAACACAAAAACCAAACCCTAAACCCGATTCCGAACCCGAAATTCTCAACCTACGCCTAAACCTAATCCTAAACTCAAATCACCTAAACTAAACCTACACCTATTCCTAAATCCATTCACTTAACCTAAACCTAGACCCAAACTCGCAAACCTAACCCTAAACCCGATCCCGAACCCGAAATTCTAAACCTACACCTAAACCTAATCCTAAACTCAAATCAACTAAACTAAACCAACACCTATTCCTAAATCCATTCACCTAACCTAAACTTAGACCTAAACTCGAAAATTTAACCCAAAACCCGATCCCGAACCCGAAATTCTCAACCTACGCCTAAACCTAACCCTAAACTCAAATCACCGAAACTAAACCTACACCTATTCCTAAATCCATTCACCTAAACTAAACTTAGACCCAAACACGAAAACATAACCCAAAACCCGATCCCAAACCCGAAATTCTCAACCTATGCCTAAACCTAATCCTAAACTCAAATCATCTAAACTAAACCTACACCTATTCCAAAATCCATTCACCTAACCTAAACTTAGACCCAAACATGAAAACAAAACCCTAAACCCCATCCCAAACCCAAAACTCTAAACCTATGCCTAAACCTAATACTAAACTCAAATCACCTAAACTAAACCTACACCTATTCCTAAATCCATTCACCTAACCTAAACTTAGACCGAAACACGGAAACCTAAACCTAAACCCGATCCCGAACCCGAAATTCTCAATCTATGCCTAAACCTAATCCTAAACTCAAATCACCTAAACTAAACCTGCACCTATTCCTAAATCCATTCACCTAACCCAAACTTAGACCCAAACACGAAAACATAACCCTAAACCCGATCCCGAAGCCGAAATTCTCAACCTATGCCTAAACCTAATCCTAAATTCAAATCACCTAAACTATACCTACACCTATTCCAAAATCCATTCACCTAACCTAAACTTAGACCCAAACACGAAAACAAAACCCTAAACCCCATCCCAAACCCGAAACTCTAAACCTATGCCTAAACCTAATACTAAACTCAAATCACCTAAACCAAACCTACACCTATTCCTAAATCCATTCACCTCACCCAAACTTAGACCCAAACAGGAAAACATAACCCAAAACTCGATCTCGAACCTGAAATTCTCCACCTATGCGTAAACCTAATCCTAAACTCAAATCACCTAAACTAAACCTACACCTATTCCTAAATCCAATCACGTAAACTAAACTTAGACCCAGACACGAAAACACAACCCAAAACCCGATCCCGAACCCGAAATTCTCAACCTATGCCTGAACCTAATCCTAAATTCAAATCACCTAAACTAAACCTACACCTATTCCAAAATCCATTCACCTAACCTAAACTTAGACCCAAACACGAAAACAAAACCCTAAACCCCATCCCAAAGCCGAAACTCTAAACCTACGCCTAAACCTAATCCTAAACTCAAATCACCTAAACTAAACCTACACCTATTCCAAAATCCATTCACCTAACCTAAACTTAGACCCAAACACGAAAACAAAACCCTAAACCCCATCCCAAACCCGAAACTCTAAACCTATGCCTAAACCTAATACTAAACTCAAATTACCTAAACTAAACCTACACCTATTCCTAAATCCATTCACCTAACCCAAACTTAGACCCAAAAATGAAAACATAACCCAAAACTCGATCTCGAACCCGAAATTCTCAACCTATACGTAAACCTAACCCTAAACTCAAATCACCTAAACTAAACCTACACCTATTCCTAAATCCATTCACCTAAACTAAACTTAGACCCAAACATGAAAACATAACCCAAAACCCGATCTCGAACCCGAAATTCTCAACCTATGCCTAAACCTAATCCTAAATTCAAATCACCTAAACTAAACCTACACCTATTCCAAAATCCATTCACCTAACCTAAACTTAGACCCAAACACGAAAATAAAACCCTAAACCCCATCCCAAACCCGAAACTCTAAACCTATGCCTAAACCTAATACTAAACTCAAATCACCTAAACTAAACCTACACCTATTCCTAAATCCATTCACCTAACCTAAACTTAGACCCAAACACGAAAACCTAACCCTAAACGCGATCCCGAACCCGAAATTCTCAATCTATGCCTAAACCTAATCCTAAACTCAAATCACCTAAACTAAACCTACACCTATTCCTAAATCCATTCACCTAACCCAAACTTAGACCCAAACACGAAAACATAACCCAAAACCCGATCCCGAACCCAAAATTCTCAACCTATGCCTAAACCTAATCCTAAATTCAAATCACCTAAACTATACCTACACCTATTCCAAAATCCATTCACCTAACCTAAACTTAGACCTAAACACGAAAAGAAAACCCTAAACCCCATCCCAAACTCGAAACTCTAAACTTATGCCTTAACCTAATACTAAACTCAAATCACCTAAACTAAACCTACACCTATTCCTAAATCCATTCAACTAACCCAAACTTAGACCCAAACACGAAAACATAACCCTAAACCCGATTCCGAACCCGAAATTCTCAACCTACGCCTAAACCTAATCCTAAACTCAAATCACCTAAACTAAACCTACACCTATTCCTAAATCTATTCACTTAACCTAAACCTAGACCCAAACTCGCAAACCTAACCCTAAACCCGATCCCGAACCCGAAATTCTAAACCTACGCCTAAGCCTAATCCTAAACTCAAATCAACTAAACTAAACCAACACCTATTCCTAAATCCATTCACCTAACCTAAACATAGACCTAAACTCGAAAACATAACCAAAAACCCGATCCCGAACCCGAAATTCTCAACCTACGCCTAAACCTAATCCTAAACTCAAATCTCCTAAACTAAACCTAAACCTATTCCTAAATCCATTTACCTAACCTAAACTTAGTCCCAAACACGAAAACCTAACCCTAAACCCCATCCCGAACTAGAAACTCTAAACATATGCCTAAACCTAATCCTAAACTCAAAGCACCTAAACTAAACCTACTGTTGAACCTCCAATTTATATATTGCATTGCCCACTACATGACATGGTATGCATGGTTTTCATGATTAAAAGGCCCATCTAATGCTTGTTTTATGATTGTAGGGATGAGAGCGGACTTCACTCAATTAGAGACCAAAAAGGGGCCATTTGGAGCCTTTGATGAAGGCCCAAGGGGGACCAAAGAAAGAAGAAAGCAAAGAGAGAGAGGAAGGAGAGAAGAAAAGAAAGAAGAAAAACAAGCAAAGGTGGGTCCGACCGGTCAAGACCGGTCAGCCAAGAAGGCCCGACCGGTCATGACTGGTCGGATGCACTCCCTGGAACAAGGCCAGCCTTGTCCGACCGGTCATGACCGGTCGGCCAGCCCTGTCCGACCGGTCGTGACCGGTCGGAAATGCAAGTTTCAGATTCCAGATTCTAAAACAGCAAGGTATTCCCGTACCTAATTTTTCAGACCAGTTTTTGGGGCCCATTTTAATGATATTTGAAAATCCAACACATCCATGTCGAAGAGGAGCTCGACGCCGAACTAACTCAAGTGGTTTCGTGTCGATTAGAGCTACGGATTGATCGTGGTGGCCAAAACGATACGAACTGTCCAGAAAGTTCCAGATTTCGCTGTTCCACTCTGGGCCGGTCCAGGTGACCCATCATTGATGATATGAAGAATATACCTTGACCATCTTTTAGAACACATCCATATATGAATAACCACAAAAGTTTCAGATCAAAAGGATGTGTGGTTTGATCGTACCAGTTGAAGAAAGATGGACCATCCAGAAAGATCCAACTGCGCAGAGTTTATAAAAGCCCGAAGTGTTCTAATTTTCGGACCATATTCTGGAATCGTTTTGGACAATCTAATCCATCCATCATGTAGAGGAAGAAGTTTTCTACCAATGTTCAAAATTTGAGATCAATCCGACCTCTGTACACTCCGGGGCGTTGAAAGCAAGATGACTGGTTCTGAAGGTACCCAAAGTGCATGATTTTGAGAGGCGGTCAGTGATATGATTGGTGGGCTCATTCAGAGGATAATCTTGGAAATCTAAATCATCTATTTGGAAGATCACAGTACAAGGAAGCTACAAACCAAATTTGAAGGCAATCCGACCATTGGTTAAGCCGTACCAAGCGAAACAAATTCTGTTATGTTGCTGTACTATTGCTGCACTATAAAAGGTGGTGCTCTCTTTTATTCCAAATCAACCAAGGACGTGGGAAGCAAGGAGTTCAAGTCCCAGGAGGCTACCTAGCCTCCTCCAGCTAGTTTTTCTTCCTTTTCTTAGTTCTAGTTCTAGTTTTAATATGCTTTTCCTTAGCTAACCTCTTAGCTAGAGCTAGAGGCGAAATTTGTAGTTGGTTCCAATGCTTTAATTCTTTTATTTCAAGTACCCTTTTCTTAATTTTGGATTTTGAAGTTCTAGTTTGAATAAAGTTTGGTTTTTTAGAAGTTTTGTGAGAGTTTGTGTGCACCGGACATGAGTTCCTTGCAATTCTCTAAGATTACCATGATTGGGTTGTTTGAATTCGAATTGTAGTAACCCTTGAGCATGCCATAGTCCATAGGCATGGCTGTTACTCCGAAGGCTCAAGTTCAAGTTCTATGTGCTTCATTAGAACTAGAAATCTGATTTTCAGATTTAAGTGGGACTGTTTGTGCTTGAATGTTATATCTTCCAATTAGATGAGAGATAGGACTTTAATTCTAATTGTGTTGTACTTGGATGAATGGATTGGCATTGGACTACTACAAGTGGATCCTTGATGCTCTAGTTCTTCTTAATTTCAGATTTTTCTATTTTATGTGAAAAACTATCTTCTCAAACTTCTTAGATTCTAGTTATTAGAATACTTGGAATTGTTTACCTCTTTCCCTGTGGATCGACCTCGGTCTTACCGAGTTTTATTACTACATCGCAGCCTTACACTTGAGGCGAGCGAACAAGTTTTTGGCGCCGTTGCCGGGGAAAAGGTTAAACGGTTCTAATTGTTCTAGTAGCTATAGAGTAGTTGTAGTTAGGTAGGATTTTCAGTTTTTATAGAAGTAGATTTTCTGATCTTTTTTTTCTTTTTTTTTCTAGATTACTAACAATTTTTTTTGTAGGACATTGTTGCTGACATAGATCTCACTCTATTGGGTAACATCTCCCCATCTTTCTTCTTTTTGTTCTTTTTCGTAGATTAGGGTAGTTTCCAATTCCTTAAAATTTCATCATGTATGATTGGACGAATGGTGCGTACAAGTACCTTTTGGAAGATGAGATGTCAGACCATGAAATTGAAAGTCTTTATGATTGGAACCATTATAAGCATAAGTATTTTTCTGAGATTCAATCAACCTCCACTACCGCCCCACGTAAGACGATGCGTGATTACATTAATGAAAACAATACACATATTGAGACACGACGTAAGACGATGGGGGAATACCGGAACGAAGCAAAATTGGATAATCATCCGGGAAAAACGTTACGTGATTACGGGATTGAAAATAACATGAGTGTTCCACCGGTTATGGTAAGAGGTGTGCAACAACAAAAGGAACAGGTGAATAGTGGCCAACCGGTTAAGACAATGCATGATTACTTGTATGGATATGCCTATCAACCATCATATAACTTTTCATCCTACAATGCGTACGGTCTTAATTGGGAAAACCACAATTCTCCTTGTTCAAGGGAGGAATCAACCATGGTTATTAACAATCACCCTAAAACATCTTCCTCTTTTGATGATAAGTATACACAAATACTTGAGGAAATATGTAATGAGCATGTGGATGAACAATTAAATCAAGCTTCCTCAGCATCTTATGAAGACGTTGAGCCCGAAATTGGGGGCATCGAATCAATCCCCTCTAATGAGGAGGATGGGGCTACCCAAGTCCCACCTCCTTTGGATTTAATGAATAGACTTTTAAAGGAGATTGATTTCGATGATCCCAATGTCATCATCAATTATGGTGAGTCCACTATCTCTTTTGGATGCTTTGAACTTAATGATGAAGAGATTTCAATGACGGTTGACGAACCCGAGGAATCTATTAAATTTGAAAGGGTAGTGGGGTTGCCTGCAATGAGGGTTTGGTGAATGGTTATGAACCTATGGTTTCTTTTTCCCAAGGGCATAATGATTATGAGTCTCTAGAGGATATGCATGCTAGAGAGATGGCCGAAGTCGATCTTTTTGAGTCCTTCCACCAACAACACATGCCAAATTCTAGTGTGGTAGACCTCCCTTTGATTGAAAATTCTATTCCTTTGGATGATGAGGTGGCATAATTTGAAATTTTCAAAGATCAAACAATGTTAGATAATGTGCTTACCACTGAATCTGAAGAATTCTCTTTGGAAGACCTCCTCTCTATAGAGGAGGAATTCCTTACCATTGAAACAGAATTTCTTCAATCATTAAGGGAGGATGAGGACCCTTCATCCGACTATCTCGATTTCCTAGAGGAATGCTTGGTCCACTCTTATGATCTTGATGATGAGATGATTAAGGAGTTGGATATTTTGTTAGACACGGTGTCAGTGCCTGAAGAACACCTTTCCACTGATTTACACTCTTTACCATTGTTTGTGGAAGCACCGTACAATTCTGAAATTGTGGAAGAGACAACTTTAACTAATGAAAACTCGATGAATGTCTCTCCACCATCATGGGTCCTTCAGCCCATTGAAAATTCTGATTGGGATGACCCATTTTTAATCAATCATAACCCAAATCGAAATTTGAGGAGATATCTTTTTGCTGCTCTTATCTCCTCCTTTTATGCATGTGGTTCACAATACGATTGGACTTCAATGATAAGAAGCACACATGTTTACTGTCGAGCAGGACTTTGGATGGACCTCATGAGAAATTTATTGAAATTCATGAAGATCCTGCTCAACTTTGATCATGTAGTTGATCGGACTAATCAAAGGTAGGTAGGTAGGTTAGGATTTATTTTTCTGCAATTAGGATTGAATAAGTCTCATCGAGACAATGGAAGATGGTAGAATTGATCAACTTGCTATCTCAGGTACTATTGTTCTCACTCTCTCACATTTTACCATTGCTCTCATGTTCATGCTAATTGCATATCTTTTTACATTGAGGACAATGCAAGATTTGGTTGGGGGGTGACATGATTCCTCATCTAGCATGTTGCAACATTTCAAGCCTCACATGCGCAAATTTTTTCGAATTTTCTAAAATTTCAAAACTCTTTTAGAAAACCTTATTTCCATGATTCGAGATGATATGAGTATAAGAAGAGGAGATGCGAAGTGCGTGATGTTGTAAGTCTTGAATTTCTCCCAACATAATGGCTTTATATGTTAGTTCCCCTATTGTTGTGATTGATAGAAAATTTGAACACCTTTACACCAAGTTCACATTACACGATTTTCATAAGTTGAAAGGTTTATGTGATTTGTGGATTAGCTAGACTTTGATATAAAGGTGTTGAGAAACCAAGCCGGGGTATTTTGTCCATCCTTGTCCATGGGAAAATAATGAAAGATATGGATTTTTAAAAATCCTATCTAATTTTAAAAGAAAAATGAAAGAAATGATGAAATCGGGAATGAAGGAAAAATGGTGGAAAATTTCGAAAAGGGCTACCTATTACTAACCGGGGGATGGTCGAACCGTAACCAAAGCCGGAAATGGGACGTAGTGTGAAAGCCGTCGAAAGGACGGTAAGGCAAATTCCTGTCTTAGGCTTGTTGTTGCTCTGTGCACCTTAAAATCCTTGGTTTACTTAATCTATGAAGAAGATGATCCTAGAAACTCATGAGATGAACTTTCACTATGCACACTAGGTTGAATTTGTTCGAGTTCTTTTATTTATCAATCAATTAGCGGGAATTCATGTAGACACTTATTATGTTTTGAGAGTCCAAGATTTCAGCTTCTATCACCTAATTTCTCCAAATTTTATACTTGTATATCTTGGAATGGATAGAAACATGGTTTCTGAAAGAGAGTTGGGTTTGGAAGTTTGAACTTATTCACGCATGTTTTGCTCGGGACTAGCAAAAAGCTGGTTGGGGGGTGTGTTGAACCTCCAATTTATACATTGCATTGCCCACTACATGACATGGTATGCATAGTTTCCATGATTAAAAGGCCCATCTAATGCATGTTTTATAATTGTAGGGATGAGAGCGGACTTCACTCAATTAGAGACCAAAAAGGGGCCATTTGGAGCCTTTGATGAAGGCCCAAGGTGGACCAAAGAAAGAAGAAAGCAAAGAGAGAGGAAGGAGAAAAGAAAAGAAAGAAGAAAAACAAGCAAAACTGGGTCCGACCGGTCAAGACCGGTCGGCCAAGAAGGCCCGACCGGTCATGACCGGTCGGATGCACTCCCTGGAACAAGGCCAGCCCTGTCTAACCGGTCGTGACCGGTCGGCCATGCAAGTTTCAGATTCCAGATTCTAAAACAGCAAGGTCTTCCAGTACCTAGTTTTTCGGACCAGTTTATGAGGCCCATTTTGATGATAGTTGAAAATCCAACACATCCATGTCGAAGAGGAGCTCGACGTCGAACTAACCCAAGTAGTTTCGTGTCGATCGGAGCTACGGATTGATCGTGGTGGCCAAAACAATACGAACTGTCCAGAAAGTTCCAGATTTCGCTGTTCCACTCTGGGCCGGTCCAGGTGACCCATCATTGATGATATGAAGAATCTACTTTGACCATCTTTTAGAACACATCCATATATGAATAACCACAAAATTTTCAGATCAAAAGGATGTGTGGTTTGATCGTACCGGTTGAAGAAAGATGGACCATCCAGAAAGATCAAACTGCGCAGAGTTTATAAAAGCCCGAAGTGTTCTAATTTTCGGACCATATTCTGGAATTGTTTTGGACAATCTAATCCGTCCATCATGTAGAGAAAGAAGTTTTCTACCAATGTT
Organism: Liriodendron chinense; assembly: GCA_003013855.2. NCBI lineage: Eukaryota > Viridiplantae > Streptophyta > Magnoliopsida > Magnoliales > Magnoliaceae > Liriodendron > Liriodendron chinense. The sequence continues at coordinate 152,681 of PVNU02003932.1, read as the reverse complement.
CAAAATTTGAGATCAATCCGACCTCTGTACACTCCGGGGCATTGAAAGCAAGATGACTAGTTCTGAAGGTACCCAAAGTGCGCGATTTTGAGAGGCGGTCGGTGATGTGATTGGCGGGCCCATTCAGAGGATAATCTTGGAAATCTAAATCATCTATTTGGAAGATCACATTACAAGGAAGCTACAAACCAAATTTGAAGGCAATCCGACCATTGGTTAAGCCGTACCAAGCGAAACAAATTATGTTATGTTGCTGTACTAGCTGCACTATAAAAGGAGGTGCTCTCTTTTATTCCAAATCAACCAAGGACGTGGGAAGCAAGGAGTTCAAGTCCCAGGAGGCTACCTAGCCTCCTCCAGCTAGTTTTTCTTCCTTTTCTTAGTTCTAGTTCTAGTTTTAATATGCTTTTCCTTAGCTAACCTCTTAGCTAGAGCTAGAGGCGAAATTTGTAGTTGGTTCCAATGCTTTAATTCTTTTATTTCAAGTACCCTTTTCTTAATTTTGGATTTTGAAGTTCTAGTTTGAATAAAGTTTGGTTTTTTAGAAGTTTTGTGAGAATTTGTGTGCTCCGGACATGAGTTCCTTGCAATTCTCTAAGATTACCAGGATTGGGTTGTTTGAATTCGAATTGTAGTAACCCTTGAGCATGCCATAGTCCATAGGCATGGCTGTTACTCCGAAGGCTACAAGTTCAAGTTCTATGTGCTTCATTAGAACTAGAAATCTGATTTTCAGATTTAAGTGGGACTGTTTGTGCTTGAATGTTATATCTTCCAATTAGATGAGAGATAGGACTTTAATTCTAATTGTGTTGTACTTGGATGAATGGATTGGCATTGGACTACTACAAGTGGATCCTTGATGCTCTAGTTCTTCTTAATTTCAGATTTTTCTATTTTATGTGAAAAACTATCTTCTCAAACTTCTTAGATTCTAGTTATTAGAATACTTGGAATTGTTTACCTCTTTCCCTGTGGATCGACCTCGGTCTTACCGAGTTTTATTACTACATCGCAGCCGTACACTTGAGGCGAGCGAACAAGTTTTTGGCGTCGTTGCCGGGGAAAAGGTTAAACGGTTCTAATTGTTCTAGTAGCTATAGAGTAGCTGTAGTTAGGTAGGATTTTCAGTTTTTATAGAAGTAGATTTTCTGATTTTTTTTTTCTTTTTTTTTCTAGATTACTAACAATTTTTTTTTGTAGGACATTGTTGCTGACATAGATCTCACTCTATTGGGTAACATCTCCCCATCTTTCTTCTTTTTGTTCTTTTTCCTAGATTAGGGTAGTTTCCAATTCCTTAAAATTTCATCATGTATGATTGGACGAATGGTGCGTACAAGTACCTTTTGAAAGATGAGATGTCAGACCATGAAATTGAAAGTCTTTATGATTGGAACCATTATAAGCATAAGTATTTTTCTGAGATTCAATCAACCTCCACTACCGCCCCACGTAAGACGATGCGTGATTACATTAATGAAAACAATGCACATATTGAGACACGACGTAAGACGATGGGGGAATACCGGAATGAAGCAAAATTGGATAATCATCCGGGAAAAATATTACGTGATTACCAGATTGAAAATAACATGAGTATTCCACCGGTTATGGTAAGAGGTGTGCAACAACAAAAGGAACAGGTGAATAGTAGCCAACCGGTTAAGACAATGCGTGATTACTTGTATGGATATGCCTATCAACCATCATATAACTTTCCATCCTACAATGCGTACGGTCTTAATTGGGAAAACCACAATTCTCCTTATTCAAGGGAGGAACCAACCATGGTTATTAACAATCACCCTAAAACATCTTCCTCTTTTGATGATAAGTATACACAAATACTTGAGGAAATATGTAATGAGCATGTGGATGAACAATTAAATCAAGCTTCCTCAGCATCTTATGAAGACGTTGAGCCCGAAATTGGGGGCATCGAATCAATCCCCTCTAATGAGGAGGATGGGGCTACCCAAGTCCCACCTCCTTTGGATTTAATGAATAGACTTTTAAAGGAGATTGATTTCGATGATCCCAATGTCATCATCAATTATGGTGAGTCCACTATCTCTTTTGGATGCTTTGAACTTAATGATGAAGAGATTTCAATGACGGTTGACGAACCCGAGGAATCCATTAAATTTGAAAGCGGTAGTGGGGTTGCCTACAATGAGGGTTTCGTGAATGGTTATGAACCTATGGTTTCTTTTTCCCAAGGGCATAATGATTATGATTCTCTAGAGGATATGCATGCTAGAGAGATGGCCGAAGTCGATCTTTTTGAGCCCTTCTACCAACAACACATGCCAAATTCTAGTGTGGTAGACCTCCCTTTGATTGAAAATTCTATTCCTCTGGATGATGAGGTGGCACAATTTGAAATTTTCAAAGATCAAACAATGTTAGATAATGTGCTTACCACTGAATCTGAAGAATTCTCTTTGGAAGACCTCATCTCTATAGAGGAGGAATTCCTTACCATTGAAACAGAATTTCTTCAATCATTAAGGGAGGATGAGGACCCTTCATCCGACTATCTCGATTTCCTAGAGGAATGCTTGGTCCACTCTTATGATCTTGATGATGAGATGATTAAGGAGTTGGATATTTTGTTAGACACGGTGTCAGTGCCTGAAGAACACATTTCCACTGATTTACACTCTTTACCATTATTTGTGGAAGCACCGTACAATTCTGAAATTGTGGAAGAGACAACTTTAACTAATGAAAACTCGATGAATGTCTCTCCACCGTCATGGGTCGTTCAGCCCATTAAAAATTTTGATTGGGATGACCCATTTTTAATCAATCATAACCCAAATCAGAATTTGAGGAGATATCTTTTTGCTGCTCTTATCTCCTCCTTTTATGCATGTGGTTCACAATACGATTGGACTTCAATGATAAGAAGCACACATGTTTACTGTCGAGCAGGACTTTGGATGGTCCTCATGAGAAATTTATTGAAATTCATGAAGATCCTGCTCAACTTTGATCATGTAGTTGATCGGACTAATCAAAGGTAGGTAGGTAGGTTAGGATTTATTTTTCTGCAATTAGGATTGAATAAGTCTCATCGAGACAATGGAAGATGCTAGAATTGATCAACTTGCTATCTCAGGTACTATTATTCTCACTCTCTCACATTTTACCATTGCTCTCATGTTCATGCTAATTGCATATCTTTTTACATTGAGGACAATGCAAGATTTGGTTGGGGGGTGACATGATTCCTCATCTAGCATGTTGCAACATTTCGAGCCTCACATGCGCAAATTTTTTCGAATTTTCTAAAATTTCAAAACTCTTTTAGAAAACCTTATTTCCATGCATTCGAGATGATATGAGTATAAGAAGAGGAGATACGAAGTGCGTGATGTTGTAAGTCTTGAATTTCTCCCAACATAATGGTTTTATATGTTAGTTCCCCTATTGTTGTGATTGATAGAAAATTTGAACACCTTTACTCCAAGTTCACATTACACGATTTTCATGAGTTGAAAGGTTTATGTGATTTGTGGATTAGCTAGACTTTGATATAAAGGTGTTGAGAAACCAAGCCGGGGTATTTTGTCCATCCTTGTCCATGGGAAAATAATGAAAGATATGGATTTTTAAAAATCCTATCTAATTTTAAAAGAAAAATGAAAGAAATGATGAAATCGGGAATGAAGGAAAAATGGTGGAAAATTTCGAAAAGGGCTACCTATTACTAACCGGGGGATGGTCGAACCGTAACCAAAGCCGGAAATGGGACGTAGTGTGAAAGCCGTCGGAAGGACGGTAAGGCAAATTCCTGTCATAGGCTTGTTGTTGCTCTGTGCACCTTAAAATCCTTGGTTTACTTAATCTATGAAGAAGATGATCCTAGAAACTCATGAGATGAACTTTCACTATGCACACTAGGTTGAATTTGTTCGAGTTCTTTTATTTATCAATCAATTAGCGGGAATTTCATGTAGACACTTATTATGTTTTGAGAGTCCAAGATTTCAGCTTCTATCACCTAATTTCTCCAAATTTTATACTTGTATATCTTGGAATGGATAGAAGCATGGTTTCTGAATGAGAGTTGGGTTTGGAAGTTTGAACTTATTCACGCATGTTTTGCTCGGGACTAGCAAAAAGCTGTTTGGGGGGTGTGTTGAACCTCCAATTTATACATTGCATTGCCCACTACATGACATGGTATGCATGGTTTTCATGATTAAAAGGCCCATCTAATGCATGTTTTATAATTGTAGGGATGAGAGCGGACTTCACTCAATTAGAGACCAAAAAGGGGCCATTTGGAGCCTTTGATGAAGGCCCAAGGTGGACCAAAGAAAGAAGAAAGCAAAGAGAGAGGAAGGAGAGAAGAAAAGAAAGAAGAAAAACAAGCAAAACTGGGTCCGACCGGTCAAGACCGGTCGGCCAAGAAGGCCCGACCGGTCATGACCGGTCGGATGCACTCCCTGGAACAAGGCCAGCCTTGTCCGACCGGTCATGACCAGTAGGCCAGCCCTGTCCGACCGGTCGTGACTGGTCGGCCATGCAAGTTTCAGATTCCAGATTCTAAAACAGCAAGGTATTCCCGTACCTAGTTTTTCGGACCAGTTTTTGGGGCTCATTTTAATGATATTTGAAAATCCAACACATTCACGTCGAAGAGGAGCTCGACGCCGAACTAACCCAAGTGGTTTCGTGTCGATCGGAGCTACGGATTGATCGTGGTGGCCAAAACAATACGAACTGTCCAGAAAGTTCCAGATTTCGCTGTTCCACTCTGGGCCGGTCCAGGTGACCCATCATTGATGATATGAAGAATCTACTTTGACCATCTTTTAGAACACATCCATATATGAATAACCACAAAAGTTTCAGATCAAAAGGATGTGTGGTTTGATCGTACCGGTTGAAGAAAGATGGACCATTCAGAAAGATCCAACTGCGCAGAGTTTATAAAAGCCCGAAGTGTTCTAATTTTCGGACCATATTCTGGAATTTTTTTGGACAATCTAATCCGTCCATCATGTAGAAGAAGAAGTTTTCTACCAATGTTCAAAATTTGAGATCAATCCGACCTCTGTACACTCCGGGGCGTTGAAAGCAAGATGACTGGTTCTGAAGGTACCCAAAGTGCGCGATTTTGAGAGGTGGTCGATGATGTGATTGGTGGGCCCATTCAGAGGATAATCTTGGAAATCTAAATCATCTATTTGGAAGATCACATTACAAGGAAGTTACAAACCACATTTGAAGGCAATCCGACCATTGGTTAAGCCGTACCAAGCGAAACAAATTCTGTTATGTTGCTGTACTATTGCTGCACTATAAAAGGAGGTGCACTCTTTTATTCCAAATCAACCAAGGACGTGGGAAGCAAGGAGTTCAAGTCCCAGGAGGCTACCTAGCCTCCTCCAGCTAGTTTTTCTTCCTTTTCTTAGTTCTAGTTCTAGTTTTAATATGCTTTTCCTTAGCTAACCTCTTAGCTAGAGCTAGAGGTGAAATTTGTAGTTGGTTCCAATGCTTTAATTCTTTTATTTCAAGTACCCTTTTCTTAATTTTGGATTTTGAAGTTCTAGTTTGAATAAAGTTTGGTTTTTTAGAAGTTTTGTGAGAGTTTGTGTGCTCCGGACATGAGTTCCTTGCAATTCTCTAAGATTACCATGATTGGGTTGTTTGAATTCGAATTGTAGTAACCCTTGAGCATGCCATAGTCCATAGGCATGGCTGTTACTCCGAAGGCTACAAGTTCAAGTTCTATGTGCTTCATTAGAACTAGAAATCTAATTTTTAGATTTAAGTGGGACTGTTTGTGCTTGAATGTTATATCTTCCAATTAGATGAGAGATAGGACTTTGATTCTAATTGTGTTGTACTTGGATGAATGGATTGGCATTGGACTACTACAAGTGGATCCTTGATGCTCTAGTTCTTCTTAATTTCAGATTTTTCTATTTTATGTGAAAAACTATCTTCTCAAACTTCTTAGATTCTATTTATTAGAATACTTGGAATTGTTTACCTCTTTCCCTGTGCATCGACCTCGGTCTTACCGAGTTTTATTACTACATCGCAGCGTTACACTTGAGGCGAGCGAACACCTACACCTATTCCTAAATGCATTCACCTAACCTAAACTTAGACCCAAACACGAAAACATAACGCAAAACCCGATCCCGAACCCAAAATTCTCAACCTATGCCTAATCTCAATCCTAAACTCAAATCACCTAAACTAAACCTACACCTATTCCTAAATCTATTCACCTAACCTAAACTTAGACCCAAACACGAAAACATAACCCAAAATCCGATCCCGAACCTGAAATTCTCAACCTACGCCTAAACCTAATCCTCAACTCAAATCACCTAAACTAAACCAACACCTATTCCTAAATCTATTCACCTAACCTAAACTTAGACCCAAACTCGAAAACCTAACCCTAAACCCCATCCCAAACCCGAAACTCTAAACCTATGCCTAAACGTAATACTAAACTCAAATCACCTAAACTAAACCTACACTTATTCCTAAATCCATTCACCTAACCCAAACTTAGACCTAAACACGAAACATAACCTAGAACTCGATCTCGAACCCGAAATTCTCAACCTATGCCTAAACCTAATCCAAAACTCAAATCACCTAAACTAAACCTACACCTATTCCTAAATCCATTCACCTAACCTAAACGTAGACCCAAACACGAAAACCTAACCCTAAACCCCATCCCGAACCAGAAACTCTAAACATATGCCTAAACCAATACCTAAGCTAAAAGCACCTAAACTAAACCTACACCTATTCCTAAATCCATTCACCTAACCTAAACTTAGACCCAAACACGAAAACCTAACCCTAAATCCCATCCCGAACCCGAAACTCTAAACCTATGCCTAAACCTAATCCTAAACTCAAATCACCTAAACTAAACCTACACCTATTCCTAAATCCATTCACCTAACCTAAACTTAGACCCAAACACGAAAACATAACCCAAAACCCGGTCCCGAACACGAAATTCCCAACCTATGCCCAAACCTAATCCTAAACTCAACTCACCTAAACTAAACATACACCTATTCCTAAATCCATTCACCTAACCTAAACTTAGACCCAAACACGAAAACATAACCCAAAATCCGATCCCGAACCCGAAATTCTCAACCTATGCCTAAACCTGATCCTAAACTCAAATCACTTAAACTAAACCTACACCTATTCCTAAATCCATTCACCTATTCTAAACTTAGACCCAAACACGAAAACATAACCCTAAACCCGATCCCGAACCAGAAATTCTCAACCCACCCCTAAACCTAATCCTAAACTCAAATCACTTAAATTAAACCTACACCTATTCCTAAATCCATTCACTTAACCTAAACCTAGACCCAAACTCGAAAACCTAACCCTGAACCCCATCCCGAACCCGAAACTCTAAACCTACGCCTAAACCTAATCCTAAACTCAAATCACCTAAACTAAACCTACGCCTATTCCTAAATCCATTCACTTAACCTAAACCTAGACCCAAACTCGCAAACCTAACCCTATACCCGATCCCAAACCTGAAATTCTCAACCTACGCCTAAACCTAATCCTAAACTCAAATCACCTAAACTAAACCAACACCTATTCCTAAATCTATTCACCTAACCTAAACTTAGACGCAAACTCGAAAACATAACCCAAAACCCGATCCGGAACCCGAAATTCTCAACATACGACTAAAATTAACCCTAAACTCAAATCACCTAAATTAAACCTACACCTATTCCTAAATCCATTCACCTAAACTAAACTTAGACCCAAACACGAAGACATAACCCAAAACCCGATCCCGAACCCGAAATTCTCAACCTATGCCTAAACCTAATCCTAAACTCAAATCACCTAAACTAAACCTACACCTATTCCTAAATCCATTCACCTAACCTGAACTTAGACCCAAACACGAAAACCTAACCCTAAACCCCATCCCAAACCCGAAACTCAAAACCTATGCCTAAACGTAATACTAAACACAAATCACCTAAACTAAGCCTACACTTATTCCTAAATCCATTCACCTAACCCAAACTTAGACCTAAACACGAAAACATAACCTAAAACTCGATCTCGAACCCGAAATTCTCAACCTATGCGTAAACCTAATCCTAAACTCAAATCACCTAAACTAAACCTACCCCTATTCCTAAATCCATTTACCTAACCTAAACTTAGACCCAAAAACGAAAACATAACCCAAAATTCGATCCCGAACCCGAAATTCTCAACGTATGCCTAAACCTAATCCTAAACTCAAATCACCTAAACTAAACCTACACCTATTTTTAAATCCATTCACCTAGCCTAAACTTAGACCCAAACACGAAAACCTAACCCTAAACCCCATCCCGAACCAGAAACTCTAAACATATGCCTAAACCAATTCCTAAACTCAAAGCACCTAAACTAAACCTACACCTATTCCTAAATCCATTCACCTAACCTAAACTTAGACCCAAACACGAAAACATAACGCAAAACCCGATCCCGAACCCGAAATTCTCAACCCATGCCGAATCCTAATCCTAAACTCAAATCACCTAAACTAAACCTACACCTATTCCTACATCTATTCACCTAACCTAAACTTAGACCCAAACACGAATACAAAACACAAAATCCGATCCCGAACCCGAAATTCTCAACCTATGCCTAAATCTAATCCTAAACTCAAATCACCTAAACTAAACCTACACCTATTCCTAAATCCATTCACCTAACCTAAACTTAGACCCAAACACGAAAACATAACCCAAAACCCGATCACGAACCCGAAATTCTCAACCTATGCCTAAACCTAATCCTAAACTCAAATCACCTAAACTAAACCTACACCTATTCCCAAATCCATTCACCTAACCTAAACTTAGACCCAAACACGAAAACCTAACCCTAAACCCCATCCCAAACCTGAAACTCTAAACCTATGCCTAAACGTAATACTAAACTCAAATCACCTAAACTAAACCTACACTTATTCCTAAATCCATTCACCTAACCCAAACTTAGACCTAAACACGAAAACATAACCTAAAACTCGATCTCGAACCCGAAATTCTCAACCTATGCGTGAACCGAATCCTAAACTCAAATCACCTAAACTAAACCTACCCCAATTCCTAAATCCATTTACCTAACCTAAACTTAGACCCAAAAACGAAAACATAACCCAAAATCCAATTCCAAACCCGAAATTCTCAACCTATAACCTAAAACTCGATCTCGAACCCGAAACTCTAAACATATGCCTAAACCTATTCCTAAACTCAAAGCACCTAAACTAAACCTACACCTATTCCTAAATCCATTCACCTAACCTAAACTTAAACCCAAACACGAAAACATAATGCAAAACCCGATCCCAAACCCGAAATTCTCAACCTATGCCTAATCCTAATCCTAAACCCAAATCACCTAAACTAAACCTACACCTATTCCTAAATCTATTCACCTAACCTAAACTTAGACCCAAACACGAAAACATAACCCAAAATCCGATCCCGAACCCGAAATTCTCAACCTATGCCTAAACCTAATCTTAAATTCAAATCACCTAAGCTAAACCTACTCCTATTCCTAAATCCATTGTCCTAACCTAAACCTAGACCCAAACACGAAAACCTAACCCTGAACCCCATCCCGAACCCGAAACTCTAAACCTATGGCTAAACCGAATCCTAAACTCAAATCACCTAAACTAAACCTACATCTATTCCTAAATCCATTCACCTAACCTAAACTTAGACCCAAACACGAAAACATAACCCAAAACCCGATCCCGAACACGAAATTCTCAACCTATGCCCAAACCTAATCCTAAACACAAATCACCTAAACTAAACATACACATATTCCTAAATCCATTCACCTAACCTAAACTTAGACCCAAACACGAAAACATAACCCAAAATTCGATCCCGAACCCGAAATTCTCAACCTATGCCTAAACCTAATCCTAAACTCAAATCACCTAAACTAAACCTACACCTATTCCTAAATCCATTCACCTATTCTAAACTTCGACCCAAACACGAAAACTTAACCCTAAACCCCATCCCGAACCCGAAACTCTAAACCAGTGCCTAAACCTAATCCTAAGCTCAAATCACCTAAACTAAACTTACACCTATTCCTAAATCCATTCACCTAACCTAAACTGAGACCCAAATACGAAAACATAACCCAAAATCCGATCCCGAACCCGAAATTCTCAACCTATGCCTAAACCTAATCCTAAACACATATCACCTAAACTAAACCTACACCTATTCCTAAATCCATTCACCTAACCTAAACTTAGACCCAAACTCGAATACATAACCCAAGACCTGATCCCGAACCCGAAATTCTCAACCTACGCCTAAACCTAATCCTAAACTCAAGTCACCTAAACTAAACCTACACCTATTCCTAAATCCATTCACCTAATCTAAACTTAGACCCAAACACGAAAACCTAACCCGAAACTCGATCTCGAACCCGAAATTCTCAACCTATGCCTAAACCAATTCCTAAACTCAAATCACCTAAACTAAACATACACCTATTCCTAAATCCATTCACCTAACCTCAACTTAGACCCAAACACGAAAACATAACCCAAAACTCGATCGCGAACCCGAAATTCACAACCTATGGCTAAACCTAATCCTAAACTCAAATAACCTAAACTAAACCTACACCTATTCCTAAATCCATTCACCTAACCTTAAATTAGACCCAAACAAGAAAACATAACCCACAATCCGATCCCGAACCCGAAATTCTCAACCTATGCCTAAACCTAATCCTAAACTCAAATCACCTAAACTAAACCTACACCTATTCCTCAATCCATTCACCTAACCTAAACTTAGACCCAAACACGAAAACCTAACCCTAAACCCCATCCCGAACCAGAAACTCTAAACATATGCCTAAACCTATTCCTAAACTCAAAGCACCTAAACTAAACCTACACCTATTCCTAAATCCATTCACCTAACCTAAACTTAGACCCAAACACGAAAACATAACGCAAAACCCGATCCCGAACCCGAACTTCTCAACCTATGCCTAATCCTAATCCTAAACTCAAATCACCTAAACTAAACCTACACCTATTCCTAAATCTATTCACCTAACCTAAACTTAGACCCAAACACGAAAACATAACCCAAAATCCGATCCCGAACCCGAAATTCTCAACCTATGCCTAAACCTAATCCTAAACTCAAATCACCTAAACTAAACCTACACCTATTCCTAAATCCATTCACCTAACCTAAACTTAGACCCAAACACGAAAACCTAACCCTGAACCCCATCCCAAACCCGAAACTCTAAACCTATGGCTAAACCGAATCCTAAACTCAAATCACCTAAACTAAACCTACAGCTATTCCTAAATCCATTCACCTAACCTAAACTTAGACCCAAACACGAAAACATAACCCAAAATTTGATCTCGAACCCGAAATTCTCAACCTATGCCTAAGCCTAATCCTAAACTCAAATCACCTAAACTAAACCTACACCTATTCCTAAATCCATTCACCTAGTCTAAACTTAGACCCAAACACGAAAACTTAACCCTAAACCCCATCCTGAACCCGAAACTCTAAACCTATGACTAAACCTAATCCTAAGCTCAAATCACCTAAACTAAACTTACAGCTATTCCTAAATCCATTCACCTAACCTAAACTTAGACCCAAATACGAAAACATAACCCAAAATCCGGTATCAAACCCGAAATTCTCAACCTATGCCTAAACCAAATGCTAAACACAAATCACCTAAACTAAACCTGCACCCATTCCTAAATCCATTCACCTAACCTAAACTTAGACCCAAACTCGAACACATAACCCAAGACCTGATCCCGAACCCGAAATTCTCAACCAACGCCTAAACTTAATCCTAAACTCAAATCACCTAAACTAAACCTACACCTATTCCTAAATCCATTCACCTAATCTAAACTTAGACCCAAACACGAAAACCTAACCCGAAACTCGATCTCGAACCCGAAATTCTCAACCTATGCCTAAACCAATTCCTAAACTCAAATCACCTAAACTAAACATACACCTATTCCTAAATCCATTCACCTAACCTCAACTTAGACCCAACACGAAAACATAACCCAAAACTCGATCGCGAACCCGAAATTCTCAACCTATGGCTAAACCTAATCCTAAACTCAAATCACCTAAACTAAACCTACACCTATTCCTAAATCCATTCACCTAACCTTAACTTAGACCCAAACAAGAAAACATAACACAAAATCCGATCCCGAACCCGAAATTCTCAACCTATGCCTAAACCTAATCCTAAACTCAAATCACCGAAACTAAACCTACACCAATTCCTCAATCCATTCACCTAACCTAAATTTAGACCCAAACACGAAAACCAAACCCTAAACCCATTCCCGAACCCGAAACTCTAAACCTATGCCTAACCCTAATCCTAAACAGAAATCACCTAAACTAAACCTACACCTACTCCTAAATCCATTCACCTAACCTAAACTTAGACCCAAACACGAAAACATAACACAAAACCCGATCCCAAACCCAAAATTCTCAACCTATGCCTAAACCTAATCCTAAACTCAAATCACCTAAACTAAACCTACACCTATTCCTAAATCCATTCACCTAACCTATACTTAGACCCAAACTCGAACACATAACCCAAAACCCGATCCCGAACCCGAAATTCTCAACCTACGCCTAATCCTAATCCTAAACTCAAATCACCTAAACTAAACCAACACCTATTCCTAAATCTATTCACCTAACCTAAACTTAGACGCAAACTCGAAAACATAACCCAAAACCCGATCCCGAACCCGAAATTCTCAACCTCCGCCTAAACCTAACCCTAAACTCGAATCACCTAAGTTAAACCTACACCTATTCCTAAATCCATTCACCTAAACTAAACTTAGACCCAAACACGAAAACATAACCCAAAACCCGATCCCGAACCCGAAATTCTCAACCTAAGCCTAAACCTAATCCTAAACTCAAATCACCTAAACTAAACCTACACCTATTCCTCAATCCATTCACTTAACCAAAACTTAGACCCAAACACGAAAACCTAACCCTAAACCCCATCCCAAACCCGAAACTCTAAACCTATGCCTAAACGTAATACTAAACTCAAATCAGCTAAACTAAACCTACACTTATTCCTAAATCCATTCACCTATCCCAAACTTAGACCTAAACACGAAAACATAACCTAAAACTCGATCTCGAACCCGAAATTCTCAACCTATGCGTAAACCTAATCCTAAACTCAAATCACCTAAACTAGACCTACCCCTATTCCTAAATCCATTTACCTAACCTAAACTTAGACCCAAAAACGAAAACATAACCCAAAATTCGATCCCGAACCCGAAATTCACAACGTATGCCTAAACCTAATCCTAAACTCAAATCACCTAAACTAAACCTACACCTATTCCTAAATCCATTCACCTAGCCTAAACTTAGACCCAAACACGAAAACATAACGCAAAACCCGATCCCGAACCCGAAATTCTCAACCTATGCCGAATCCTACCGAAATTCTCAACCTATGCCGAATCCTAATCCTAAACTCAAATCACCTAAACTAAACCTACACCTATTCCTACATCTATTCACCTAACCTAAACTTAGACCCAAACACGAATACATAACCCAAAATCCGATCCCGAACCCGAAATTCTCAACCTATGCCTAAATCTAATCCTAAACTCAAATCACCTAAACTAAACCTACACCTGTTCCTAAATCCATTCACTTAACCTAAACTTAGACCCAAACACGAAAACATAACCCAAAACCCGATCCCGAACCCGAAATTCTCAACCTATGCCTAAACCTAAACCTAAACTCAAATCACCTAAACTAAACCTACACCTATTCCCAAATCCATTCACCTAACCTAAACTTAGACCCAAACACGAAAACCTAACCCTAAACCCCATCCCAAACCTGAAACTCTAAACCTATGCCCAAACGTAATACTAAACTCAAATCACCTAAACTAAACCTACACTTATTCCTAAATCCATTCACCTAACCCAAACTTAGACCTAAACACGAAAACATAACCTAAAACTCGATCTCAAACCCGAAATTCTCAACCTATGCATAAACCTAATCCTAAACTCAAATCACCTAAACTAAACCTACCCCTATTCCTAAATCCATTTACCTAACCTAAACTTACACCCAAAAACGAAAACATAACCCAAAATTCGATCCCGAACCCGAAATTCTCAACGTATGCCTAAACCTAATCCTAAACTCAAATCACCTAAACTAAACCTACACCTATTCCTAAATCCATTCACCTAGCCTAAACTTAGACCCAAACACGAAAACCTAACCCTAAACCCCATCCCGAACCAGAAACTCTAAACATATGCCTAAACCAATTCCTAAACTCAAAGCACCTAAACTAAACCTGCACCTATTCCTAAATCCATTCACCTAACCTAAACTTAGACCCAAACACGAAAACATAACGCAAAACCCGATCCCGAACCCGAAATTCTCAACCTATGCCGAATCCTAATCCTAAACTCAAATCACCTAAACTAAACCTACACCTATTCCTACATCTATTCACCTAACCTAAACTTAGACCCAAACACGAATACATAACCCAATATCCGATCCCGAACCCGAAATTCTCAACCTATGCCAAAATTTAATCCTAAACTCAAATCACCTAAACTAAACCTACACCTATTCCTAAATCCATTCACCTAACCTAAACTTACACCCAAACACGAAAACATAACTCAAAACCCGATCCCGAACCCGAAATTCTCAACCTATGCCTAAACCTAATCCTAAACTCAAATCACCTAAACTAAACCTACACCCATTCCCAAATCCATTCACCTAACCTAAACTTAGACCCAAACACGAAAACCTAACCCTAAACCCCATCCCAAACCTGAAACTCTAAACCTATGCCTAAACGTAATACTAAACTCAAATCACCTAAACTAAACCTACACTTATTCCTAAATCCATTCACCTAACCCAAACTTAGACCTAAACACGAAAACATAGCCTAAAACTCGATCTCGAACCCGAAATTCTCAACCTATGCGTAAACCGAATACTAAACTCAAATCACCTAAACTAAACCTACCCCTATTCCTAAATCCATTTACCTAACCTAAACTTAGACCCAAACACGAAAACATAACCCAAAATCCGATCCCAAACCCGAAATTCTCAACCTATGCCTAAACCTAATCCTAAACTCAAATCACCTAAACTAAACCTACACCTATTCCTAAATCCATTCACCTAACCTAAACTTAGACCCAAACACGAAAACCTAACCCTAAACCCCATCCCGAACCAGAAACTCTAAACATATGCCTAAACCTATTCCTAAACTCAAAGCACCTAAACTAAACCTACACCTATTCCTAAATCCATTCACCTAACCTAAACTTAGACCCAAACACGAAAACATAACGCAAAACCCGATCCCGAACCCGAACTTCTCAACCTATGCCTAATCCTAATCCTAAACTCAAATCACCTAAACTAAACCTACACCTATTCCTAAATCTATTCACCTAACCTAAACTTAGACCCAAACACGAAAACATAACCCAAAATCCGATCCCGAACCCGAAATTCTCAACCTATGCCTAAACCTAATCTTAAACTCAAATCACCTAAGCTAAACCTACTCCTATTCCTAAATCCATTGTCCTAACCTAAACTTAGACCCAAACACGAAAACCTAACCCTGAACCCCATCCCAAACCCGAAACTCTAAACCTATGGCTAAACCGAATCCTAAACTCAAATCACCTAAACTAAACCTACAGCTATTCCTAAATCCATTCACCTAACCTAAACTTAGACCCAAACACGAAAACATAACCCAAAATTTGATCTCGAACCCGAAATTCTCAACCTATGCCTAAACCTAATCCTAAACTCAAATCACCTAAACTAAACCTACACCTATTCCTAAATCCATTCACCTAGTCTAAACTTAGACCCAAACACGAAAACTTAACCCTAAACCCCATCCCGAACCCGAAACTCTAAACCTATGACTAAACCTAATCCTAAGCTCAAATCACCTAAACTAAACTTACAGCTATTCCTAAATCCATTCACCTAACCTAAACTTAGACCCATATACGAAAACATTACCCAAAATCCGGTATCGAACCCGAAATTCTCAACCTATGCCTAAACCAAATGCTAAACACAAATCACCTAAACTAAACCTGCACCCATTCCTAAATCCATTCACCTAACCTAAACTTAGACCCAAACTCGAACACATAACCCAAGACCTGATCCCGAACCCGAAATTCTCAACCAACGCCTAAACTTAATCCTAAACTCAAATCACCTAAACTAAACCTACACCTATTCCTAAATCCATTCACCTAATCTAAACTTAGACCCAAACACGAAAACCTAACCCGAAACTCGATCTCGAACCCGAAATTCTCAACCTATGCCTAAACCAATTCCTAAACTCAAATCACCTAAACTAAACATACACCTATTCCTAAATCCATTCACCTAACCTCAACTTAGACCCAAACACGAAAACATAACCCAAAACTCGATCGCGAACCCGAAATTCTCAACCTATGGCTAAACCTAATCCTAAACTCAAATCACCTAAACTAAACCTACACCTATTCCTAAATCCATTCACCTAACCTTAACTTAGACCCAAACAAGAAAACATAACACAAAATCCGATCCCGAACCCGAAATTCTCAACCTATGCCTAAACCTAATCCTAAACTCAAATCACCGAAACTAAACCTACACCAATTCCTCATTCCATTCACCTAACCTAAATTTAGACCCAAACACGAAAACCAAACCCTAAACCCATTCCCGAACCCGAAACTCTAAACCTATGCCTAACCCTAATCCTAAACAGAAATCACCTAAACTAAACCTACACCTACTCCTAAATCCATTCACCTAACCTAAACTTAGACCCAAACACGAAAACATAACCCAAAACCCGATCCCAAACCCAAAATTCTCAACCTATGCCTAAACCTAATCCTAAACTCAAATCACCTAAACTAAACCTACACCTATTCCTAAATCCATTCACCTAACCTATACTTAGACCCAAACTCGAACACATAACCCAAAACCCGATCCCGAACCCGAAATTCTCAACCTACGCCTAATCCTAATCCTAAACTCAAATCACCTAAACTAAACCAACACCTATTCCTAAATCTATTCACCTAACCTAAACTTAGACGCAAACTCGAAAACATAACCCAAAACCCGATCCCGAACCAGAAACTCTAAACATATGCCTAAACCTATTCCTAAACTCAAAGCACCTAAACTAAACCTACACCTATTCCTAAATCCATTCACCTAACCCAAACTTAGACCCAAACACGAAAACATAACGCAAAACCCGATCCCGAACCCGAACTTCTCAACCTATGCCTAATCCTAATCCTAAACTCAAATCACCTAAACTAAACCTACACCTATTCCTAAATCTATTCACCTAACCTAAACTTAGACCCAAACACGAAAACATAACCCAAAATCCGATCCCGAACCCGAAATTCTCAACCTATGCCTAAACCTAATCTTAAACTCAAATCACCTAAGCTAAACCTACTCCTATTCCTAAATCCATTGTCCTAACCTAAACTTAGACCCAAACACGAAAACCTAACCCTGAACCCCATCCCAAACCCGAAACTCTAAACCTATGGCTAAACCGAATCCTAAACTCAAATCACCTAAACTAAACCTACAGCTATTCCTAAATCCATTCACCTAACCTAAACTTAGACCCAAACACGAAAACATAACCCAAAATTTGATCTCGAACCCGAAATTCTCAACCTATGCCTAAACCTAATCCTAAACTCAAATCACCTAAACTAAACCTACACCTATTCCTAAATCCATTCACCTAGTCTAAACTTAGACCCAAACACGAAAACTTAACCCTAAACCCCATCCCGAACCCGAAACTCTAAACCTATGACTAAACCTAATCCTAAGCTCAAATCACCTAAACTAAACTTACAGCTATTCCTAAATCCATTCACCTAACCTAAACTTAGACCCATATACGAAAACATTACCCAAAATCCGGTATCGAACCCGAAATTCTCAACCTATGCCTAAACCAAATGCTAAACACAAATCACCTAAACTAAACCTGCACCCATTCCTAAATCCATTCACCTAACCTAAACTTAGACCCAAACTCGAACACATAACCCAAGACCTGATCCCGAACCCGAAATTCTCAACCAACGCCTAAACTTAATCCTAAACTCAAATCACCTAAACTAAACCTACACCTATTCCTAAATCCATTCACCTAATCTAAACTTAGACCCAAACACGAAAACCTAACCCGAAACTCGATCTCGAACCCGAAATTCTCAACCTATGCCTAAACCAATTCCTAAACTCAAATCACCTAAACTAAACATACACCTATTCCTAAATCCATTCACCTAACCTCAACTTAGACCCAAACACGAAAACATAACCCAAAACTCGATCGCGAACCCGAAATTCTCAACCTATGGCTAAACCTAATCCTAAACTCAAATCACCTAAACTAAACCTACACCTATTCCTAAATCCATTCACCTAACCTTAACTTAGACCCAAACAAGAAAACATAACACAAAATCCGATCCCGAACCCGAAATTCTCAACCTATGCCTAAACCTAATCCTAAACTCAAATCACCGAAACTAAACCTACACCAATTCCTCATTCCATTCACCTAACCTAAATTTAGACCCAAACACGAAAACCAAACCCTAAACCCATTCCCGAACCCGAAACTCTAAACCTATGCCTAACCCTAATCCTAAACAGAAATCACCTAAACTAAACCTACACCTACTCCTAAATCCATTCACCTAACCTAAACTTAGACCCAAACACGAAAACATAACCCAAAACCCGATCCCAAACCCAAAATTCTCAACCTATGCCTAAACCTAATCCTAAACTCAAATCACCTAAACTAAACCTACACCTATTCCTAAATCCATTCACCTAACCTATACTTAGACCCAAACTCGAACACATAACCCAAAACCCGATCCCGAACCCGAAATTCTCAACCTACGCCTAATCCTAATCCTAAACTCAAATCACCTAAACTAAACCAACACCTATTCCTAAATCTATTCACCTAACCTAAACTTAGACGCAAACTCGAAAACATAACCCAAAACCCGATCCCGAACCCGAAATTCTCAACCTCCGCCTAAACCTAACCCTAAACTCGAATCACCTAAGTTAAACCTACACCTATTACTAAATCCATTCACCTAACCTAAACTTAGACCCAAACACGAAAACATAACTCAAAACCCGATCCCGAACCCGAAATTCTCAACCTATGCCTAAACCTAATCCTAAACTCAAATCACCTAAACTAAACCTACACCCATTCCCAAATCCATTCACCTAACCTAAACTTAGACCCAAACACGAAAACCTAACCCTAAACCCCATCCCAAACCTGAAACTCTAAACCTATGCCTAAACGTAATACTAAACTCAAATCACCTAAACTAAACCTACACTTATTCCTAAATCCATTCACCTAACCCAAACTTAGACCTAAACACGAAAACATAGCCTAAAACTCGATCTCGAACCCGAAATTCTCAACCTATGCGTAAACCGAATACTAAACTCAAATCACCTAAACTAAACCTACCCCTATTCCTAAATCCATTTACCTAACCTAAACTTAGACCCAAACACGAAAACATAACCCAAAATCCGATCCCGAACCCGAAATTCTCAACCTATGCCTAAACCTAATCTTAAACTCAAATCACCTAAGCTAAACCTACTCCTATTCCTAAATCCATTGTCCTAACCTAAACTTAGACCCAAACACGAAAACCTAACCCTGAACCCCATCCCAAACCCGAAACTCTAAACCTATGGCTAAACCGAATCCTAAACTCAAATCACCTAAACTAAACCTACAGCTATTCCTAAATCCATTCACCTAACCTAAACTTAGACCCAAACACGAAAACATAACCCAAAATTTGATCTCGAACCCGAAATTCTCAACCTATGCCTAAACCTAATCCTAAACTCAAATCACCTAAACTAAACCTACACCTATTCCTAAATCCATTCACCTAGTCTAAACTTAGACCCAAACACGAAAACTTAACCCTAAACCCCATCCCGAACCCGAAACTCTAAACCTATGACTAAACCTAATCCTAAGCTCAAATCACCTAAACTAAACTTACAGCTATTCCTAAATCCATTCACCTAACCTAAACTTAGACCCATATACGAAAACATTACCCAAAATCCGGTATCGAACCCGAAATTCTCAACCTATGCCTAAACCAAATGCTAAACACAAATCACCTAAACTAAACCTGCACCCATTCCTAAATCCATTCACCTAACCTAAACTTAGACCCAAACTCGAACACATAACCCAAGACCTGATCCCGAACCCGAAATTCTCAACCAACGCCTAAACTTAATCCTAAACTCAAATCACCTAAACTAAACCTACACCTATTCCTAAATCCATTCACCTAATCTAAACTTAGACCCAAACACGAAAACCTAACCCGAAACTCGATCTCGAACCCGAAATTCTCAACCTATGCCTAAACCAATTCCTAAACTCAAATCACCTAAACTAAACATACACCTATTCCTAAATCCATTCACCTAACCTAAACTTAGACCCAAACACGAAACATAACCCAAAACTCGATCGCGAACCCGAAATTCTCAACCTATGGCTAAACCTAATCCTAAACTCAAATCACCTAAACTAAACCTACACCTATTCCTAAATCCATTCACCTAACCTTAACTTAGACCCAAACAAGAAAACATAACACAAAATCCGATCCCGAACCCGAAATTCTCAACCTATGCCTAAACCTAATCCTAAACTCAAATCACCGAAACTAAACCTACACCAATTCCTCATTCCATTCACCTAACCTAAATTTAGACCCAAACACGAAAACCAACCCTAAACCCATTCCCGAACCCGAAACTCTAAACCTATGCCTAACCCTAATCCTAAACAGAAATCACCTAAACTAAACCTACACCTACTCCTAAATCCATTCACCTAACCTAAACTTAGACCCAAACACGAAAACATAACCCAAAACCCGATCCCAAACCCAAAATTCTCAACCTATGCCTAAACCTAATCCTAAACTCAAATCACCTAAACTAAACCTACACCTATTCCTAAATCCATTCACCTAACCTATACTTAGACCCAAACTCGAACACATAACCCAAAACCCGATCCCGAACCCGAAATTCTCAACCTACGCCTAATCCTAATCCTAAACTCAAATCACCTAAACTAAACCAACACCTATTCCTAAATCTATTCACCTAACCTAAACTTAGACGCAAACTCGAAAACATAACCCAAAACCCGATCCCGAACCCGAAATTCTCAACCTCCGCCTAAACCTAACCCTAAACTCGAATCACCTAAGTTAAACCTACACCTATTACTAAATCCATTCACCTAACCTAAACTTAGACCCAAACACGAAAACATAACTCAAAACCCGATCCCGAACCCGAAATTCTCAACCTATGCCTAAACCTAATCCTAAACTCAAATCACCTAAACTAAACCTACACCCATTCCCAAATCCATTCACCTAACCTAAACTTAGACCCAAACACGAAAACCTAACCCTAAACCCCATCCCAAACCTGAAACTCTAAACCTATGCCTAAACGTAATACTAAACTCAAATCACCTAAACTAAACCTACACTTATTCCTAAATCCATTCACCTAACCCAAACTTAGACCTAAACACGAAAACATAGCCTAAAACTCGATCTCGAACCCGAAATTCTCAACCTATGCGTAAACCGAATACTAAACTCAAATCACCTAAACTAAACCTACCCCTATTCCTAAATCCATTTACCTAACCTAAACTTAGACCCAAACACGAAAACATAACCCAAAATCCGATCCCAAACCCGAAATTCTCAACCTATGCCTAAACCTAATCCTAAACTCAAATCACCTAAACTAAACCTACACCTATTCCTAAATCCATTCACCTAACCTAAACTTAGACCCAAACACGAAAACCTAACCCTAAACCCCATCCCGAACCAGAAACTCTAAACATATGCCTAAACCTATTCCTAAACTCAAAGCACCTAAACTAAACCTACACCTATTCCTAAATCCATTCACCTAACCTAAACTTAGACCCAAACACGAAAACATAACGCAAAACCCGATCCCGAACCCGAACTTCTCAACCTATGCCTAATCCTAATCCTAAACTCAAATCACCTAAACTAAACCTACACCTATTCCTAAATCTATTCACCTAACCTAAACTTAGACCCAAACACGAAAACATAACCCAAAATCCGATCCCGAACCCGAAATTCTCAACCTATGCCTAAACCTAATCTTAAACTCAAATCACCTAAGCTAAACCTACTCCTATTCCTAAATCCATTGTCCTAACCTAAACTTAGACCCAAACACGCAAACCTAACCCTGAACCCCATCCCAAACCCGAAACTCTAAACCTATGGCTAAACCGAATCCTAAACTCAAATCACCTAAACTAAACCTACAGCTATTCCTAAATCCATTCACCTAACCTAAACTTAGACCCAAACACGAAAACATAACCCAAAATTTGATCTCGAACCCGAAATTCTCAACCTATGCCTAAACCTAATCCTAAACTCAAATCACCTAAACTAAACCTACACCTATTCCTAAATCCATTCACCTAGTCTAAACTTAGACCCAAACACGAAAACTTAACCCTAAACCCCATCCCGAACCCGAAACTCTAAACCTATGACTAAACCTAATCCTAAGCTCAAATCACCTAAACTAAACTTACAGCTATTCCTAAATCCATTCACCTAACCTAAACTTAGACCCAAATACGAAAACATAACCCAAAATCCGGTATCGAACCCGAAATTCTCAACCTATGCCTAAACCAAATGCTAAACACAAATGACCTAAACTAAACCTGCACCCATTCCTAAATCCATTCACCTAACCTAAACTTAGACCCAAACTCGAACACATAACCCAAGACCTGATCCCGAACCCGAAATTCTCAACCAACGCCTAAACTTAATCCTAAACTCAAATCACCTAAACTAAACCTACACCTATTCCTAAATCCATTCACCTAATCTAAACTTAGACCCAAACACGAAAACCTAACCCGAAACTCGATCTCGAACCCGAAATTCTCAACCTATGCCTAAACCAATTCCTAAACTCAAATCACCTAAACTAAACATACACCTATTCCTAAATCCATTCACCTAACCTCAACTTAGACCCAAACACGAAAACATAACCCAAAACTCGATCGCGAACCCGAAATTCTCAACCTATGGCTAAACCTAATCCTAAACTCAAATCACCTAAACTAAACCTACACCTATTCCTAAATCCATTCACCTAACCTTAACTTAGACCCAAACAAGAAAACATAACACAAAATCCGATCCCGAACCCGAAATTCTCAACCTATGCCTAAACCTAATCCTAAACTCAAATCACCGAAACTAAACCTACACCAATTCCTCATTCCATTCACCTAACCTAAATTTAGACCCAAACACGAAAACCAAACCCTAAACCCATTCCCGAACCCGAAACTCTAAACCTATGCCTAACCCTAATCCTAAACAGAAATCACCTAAACTAAACCTACACCTACTCCTAAATCCATTCACCTAACCTAAACTTAGACCCAAACACGAAAACATAACCCAAAACCCGATCCCAAACCCAAAATTCTCAACCTATGCCTAAACCTAATCCTAAACTCAAATCACCTAAACTAAACCTACACCTATTCCTAAATCCATTCACCTAACCTATACTTAGACCCAAACTCGAACACATAACCCAAAACCCGATCCCGAACCCGAAATTCTCGACCTACGCCTAATCCTAATCCTAAACTCAAATCACCTAAACTAAACCAACACCTATTCCTAAATCTATTCACCTAACCTAAACTTAGACGCAAACTCGAAAACATAACCCAAAACCCGATCCCGAACCCGAAATTCTCAACCTCCGCCTAAACCTAACCCTAAACTCGAATCACCTAAGTTAAACCTACACCTATTCCTAAATCCATTCACCTAAACTAAACTTAGACCCAAACACGAAAACATAACCCAAAACCCGATCCCGAACCCGAAATTCTCAACCTATGCCTAAACCTAATCCTAAACTCAAATCACCTAAACTAAACCTACACCTATTCCTAAATCCATTCACTTAACCACAACTTAGACCCAAACACGAAAACCTAACCCTAAACCCCATCCCAAACCCGAAACTCTAAACCTATGCCTAAACGTAATACTAAACTCAAATCACCTAAACTAAACCTACACTTATTCCTAAATCCATTCACCTATCCCAAACTTAGACCTAAACACGAAAACATAACCTAAAACTCGATCTCGAACCCGAAATTCTCAACCTATGCGTAAACCTAATCCTAAACTCAAATCACCTAAACTAAACCTACCCCTATTCCTAAATCCATTTACCTAACCTAAACTTAGACCCAAAAACGAAAACATAACCCAAAATTCGATCCCGAACCCGAAATTCACAACGTATGCCTAAACCTAATCCTAAACTCAAATCACCTAAACTAAACCTACACCTATTCCTAAATCCATTCACCTAGCCTAAACTTAGACCCAAACACGAAAATATAACGCAAAACCCGATCCCGAACCCGAAATTCTCAACCTATGCCGAATCCTAATCCTAAACTCAAATCACCTAAACTAAACCTACACCTATTCCTACATCTATTCACCTAACCTAAACTTAGACCCAAACACGAATACATAACCCAAAATCCGATCCCGAACCCGAAATTCTCAACCTATGCCTAAATCTAATCCTAAACTCAAATCACCTAAACTAAACCTACACCTGTTCCTAAATCCATTCACTTAACCTAAACTTTGACCCAAACACGAAAACATAACCCAAAACCCGATCCCGAACCCGAAATTCTCAACATATGCCTAAACCTAAACCTAAACTCAAATCACCTAAACTAAACCTACACCTATTCCCAAATCCATTCACCTAACCTAAACTTAGACCCAAACACGAAAACCTAACCCTAAACCCCATCCCAAACCTGAAACTCTAAACCTATGCCCAAACGTAATACTAAACTCAAATCACCTAAACTAAACCTACACTTATTCCTAAATCCATTCACCTAACCCAAACTTAGACCTAAACACGAAAACATAGCCTAAAATTCGATCCCAAACCCGAAATTCTCAACCTATGCCTAAACCTAATCCTAAACTCAAATCACCTAAACTAAACCTACACCTATTCCTAAATCAATTCACCTAACCTAAACTTAGACCCAAACACGAAAACCTAACCCTAAACCCCATCCCGAACTAGAAACTCTAAACATATGCCTAAACCTATTCCTAAACTCAAAGCACCTAAACTAAACCTACACCTATTTCTAAATCCATTCACCTAACCTAAACTTAGACCCAAACACGAAAACATAACGCAAAACCCGATCCCGAACCCAAAATTCTCAACCTATGCCTAAACCTAATCCTAAACTGAAATCACCTAAACTAAACATACACCTATTCCTAAATCCATTCACCTAACCTAAACTTAGACCCAAACACGAAAACATAACCCAAAATTCGATCCCGAACCCGAAATTCTCAACCTATGCCTAAACCTAATCCTAAACTCAAATCACCTAAACTAAACATACACCTATTCCTAAATCCATTCACCTAACCTAAACTTAGACCCAAACACGAAAACATAACCCAAAATTCGATCCCGTACCCGAAATTCTCAACCTATGCCTAAACCTAATCCTAAACTCAAATCACCTAAACTAAACCTACACCTATTCCTAAATCCATTCACCTAGTCTACACTTAGACCCAAACACGAAAACTTAACCCTAAACCCCATCCCGAACCCGAAACTCTAAACCTATGCCTAAACCTAATCCTAAGCTCAAATCACCTAAACTAAACTTACACCTATTCCTAAATCCATTCACCTAACCTAAACTTAGACCCAAATACGAAAACATAACCCAAAATTCGATCCCGAAACCGAAATTCTCAACCTATGCCTAAACCGAATCCTAAACACAAATCACCTAAACTAAACCTACACCTATTCCTAAATCCATTCACCTAACCTAAACTTAGACCCAAACACGAAAACCTAACCCTAAACCCCTTCCCGAACCCGAAACTCTAAACCTATGCCTAACCCTAATCCTAAACAGAAATCACCTAAACTAAACCTACACCTATTCCTAAATCCATTCACCTAACCTAAACTTAGACCCAAACTCGAACACATAACCCAAGACCTGATCCCGAACCCGAAATTCTCAACCTACGCCTAAACCTAATCCTAAACTCAAATCACCTAAACTAAACCTACACCTATTCCTAAATCCATTCACCTAATCTAAACTTAGACCCAAACAGGAAAACCTAACCCGAAACTCGATCTCGAACCCGAAATTCTCAACCTATGCCTAAACCAATTCCTAAACTCAAATCACATAAACTAAACATACACCTATTCCTAAATCCATTCACCTAACCTCAACTTAGACCCAAACACGAAAACATAACCCAAAACTCGATCGCGAACCCGAAATTCTCAACCTATGGCTAAACCTAATCCTAAACTCAAATCACCTAAACTAAACCTACACCTATTCCTAAATCCATTCACCTAACCTTAACTTAGACCCAAACAAGAAAACATAACCCAAAATCCCATCCCGAACCCGAAATTCTCAACTTATGCCTAAACGTAATCCTAAACTCAAATCACCTAAACTAAACCTACACCTATTCCTCAATCCATTCACCTAACCTAAACTTAGACCCAAACACGAAAACCTAACCCTAAACCCCTTCCCGAACCCGAAACTCTAAACCTATGCCTAACCCTAATCCTAAACAGAAATCACCTAAACTAAACCTACACCTATTCCTAAATCCATTCACCTAACCTAAACTTAGACCCAAACACGAAAACATAACCCAAAACCCGATCCCAAACCCAAATTCTCAACCTATGCCTAAACCTAATCCAAAACTCAAATCACCTAAACTAAACCTACACCTATTCCTAAATCCATTCACCTTACCTAAACTTTGACCCAAACTCGAACACATAACCCAAAACCCGATCCCGAACCCGAAATTCTCAACCTACGCCTAATCCTAATCCTAAACTCAAATTAGCTAAACTAAACCTACACCTATTCCTTAATCCATTCCCCTAACCTAAACTTAGATCGAAACACGAAAACCTAACCCTAAACCCGATCTCGAACCCGAAATTCTCAATATATGCCTAAACCTAATCCTAAACTCAAATCACCTAAACTAAACCTATGCCTATTCCTAAATCCATTCACCTAACCTAAACTTAGACCCAAACATGAAAACATAACCCAAAACTCGATCGCGAACCCGAAATTCTCAACCTCTGCCTAAACCTAATCCTAAATTCAAATCACCTAAACTAAACCTACACCTATTCCTAAATCCATTCACCTAACCTAAACTTAGACCCAAACACAAAAACATAACCCTAAACCCGATCCCGAACCCAAAATTCTCAACCTATGCCTAAACCTAATCCTAAACTCAAATCACCTAAACTAAACCTACACCTATTCCTAAATCTACAACTCTAAACTGAACTTGACTCTAATCTTTGCATTGTAGATATGGAAAGGAATTGGATGCGAGCTAAGAATCGGTTTGGCCTAGAGTATAAACAAGGTGTTAAGGAGTTCATGGAATTTGATAGATATCGGGCAGATTCAGGTAAAAGAATTAGGTGTCCATGCCGAAAATGCAAGAACATGGTTCATAAGACTTTAGACAAAGTGAAAAATGATTTGTTCATAATTGGGATTGACCAGGGTTACACTTGGTGGATTCATCATGGTGAAGACTTCCACCAAAGAGTTGAGACCACTGAAGTCCTTGCTGACCCAATTGTGCCTAATGAGGAGGATGAAGATGTTGACGATATGCAAGATATCATAGGGGATGTGTTAAGGGGAACAATTGCGGATACTGATTTTGCATCGACAAGTAGTAGCCAGGATATTCCTCCTATGGGTGATGCCAAATCAGAAAAGTTTAGTAGGTTGTTGAGGGATAGGCAACGTCCATTCTATCCGGGGTGTCGGAACTTCTCCAAGTTGAATTTCCTTACAAGGTTACTTCATTTAAAGACAATAAATCGTTGGAGTAACAAATCATTCGACATGTTACTTGGCTTGTTGAAAGAAGTATTACCTAAAGGTGAGACATTGCCTAAGTCTCATTACGAGGCAAAATCCTTAATGCGAGACTTGGGCCTTGGTTACATCCTCATACATGCATGTATAAATGATTGTGTATTGTATTGGAAAGAACATAAAAATGTTGAAGAGTGTCCACAATGTGGAGAGTCTAGGTGGAAATATAACGAAGCTAAGCGTAAGAAAATTCCACAAAAGGTGTTAAGGTACTTTCCATTGAAACCCAGATTACAAAGATTGCTTACGTCAAGCAAGACGGCTGAAGATATGAGGTGGCATAAGGAGAAATGTGTTCATGATGATAATACATTGAGGCATCCTGCTGACTCTGAAGCTTGGTAACATTTTGATAAGTAATATGACCGGTTTGCAGAGGATTCTCACAATGTTCGGCTAGGTCTTACAAGTGATGGTTTTAATCCATTTGGTAATATGAGTAGCTCGTACAATATGTGGCCAGTGATACTTATGCCCTACAATTTACCTCCTTGGTTGTGTATGAAGGAATCATTTTTTATGATGTCGTTGCTTATTCCTGGACCCAAGTCACCGGGGAATGACATTGATGTCTATTTGCAACCGTTAGTAGATGAATTAAACGAGTTGTGGAGTCCAGGTGTCGAGACGTATGATGCTTTTGCAGAATAGACGTTTCGATTGCATGCAGCGGTCTTGTGGACAATAAATGACTTCCATGCATATGGGAATTTGTCTGGGTGGAACACGAAGGGAAAGTTGGCTTGTCCTACATGTAGTACTGAGACTTGTTCATTGTCATTGAAGCATGGTAAAAAAACATATTATATGGGCCATCGTCGCTTCCTTCCGAGGGATCATAGTTGGCGTAGGAAGATGATAATCTTTGATGGCAAACAAGATCATAGGCCACCACTGAAAGAACTATCTGGAGAAGATGTGTTACAACAACTGAGTAACATTGAAGAAGTTAGATTTGGTAAGGCACCGCACTTGAAGAAGAGAAAACGTACAGTATTGGAGTATAACTGGAGGAAGAAGAGCATTTTTTTTAGTTACCTTATTGGAGTCATCTGAAATTACGACACAACTTGGATGTCATGCATATTGAGAAGAATATATGTGACAATGTCTTTGGAACATTGATGAATATAGAGAAGAAAACAAAAGACAGTTTTAAGGCTCGATTGGATCTACAAGCAATGGGTTTAAGGAAAGAGTTACACTTGCAACCACATGAAAATTCATATACTATATCAGCAGCCTGCTACACATTGACAAAACTAGAGAAAAATGTTTATGTGAATGGCTGAGATCGGTGAAGTTTCCCAATGGGTATGCATCGAATATCTCTCAGCGCGTAAATATTACGGACTGTAAGGTAACAGGAATGAAAAGTCATGACTGTCACGTCCTTCTGCAACGTCTACTACCTTGCGATTCGTGAATTCCTTAGCAAGGATGTCAGTGCTGCGCTGATTGAGTTGGGGATATTCTTTAAGGATTTGTGTTCGAAATCTTTGAATGTAAAGGTTATAACGAATGGAGAAGGATATTGTCGTAATCCTTTGCAAACGTGAAAGAATATTTCCACCTGTGTTTTTCAATGTCATGGTACACCTAGCGATTCACTTACTGCACGAAGCGAAGCTTGCAGGCCCAGTACAATATCGTTGGATGTATCCGATCGAAAAGTGATAAAACAATGATCATAAATTTTTATTCATTCCATAAATTACGTATATCCATGTTTTCATGTCCTAAACATAGTGATTTTATGTACAGATACCTTCACACATTAAAACGATATGTGAGGAATAAGGCACATCCAGAGGGATCCATTGCTGAGGCGTACATTGATAATGAGTGCCTGATATTTTGCTCTATGTATCTTCGTGGCATAGAGACTGGATTCAACTAAGAAGATCGGAATGCCGATGAAGGGCAGGAGCATGAACAAGGACTCATATCTGTATTCGCACATAACGTCCGTCCTTTTGGATCGCCGACGTTTCAAGATATGGGCCTTCGGGATTAAGCGAAGGCGAGGTGGTATGTGTTGCATAACTGTGAAGAAATAGAGTCGTACTTGGAGTAAGTTTTTAATCAATAATTGTATATCTACATATACGTAATCTCAAAATTTCTTGCTGACAACGTGCCAATTGTGTATAGCGAACACATCGAGGAGATGAAGTCCCAATACCCTACAAATTATGATCGAATGCATCAGGATCAATTTCCAGAATGGTTCGCAAAACGTGTAAGATTAATTTACCTTCTATCTCACCACACTTACAATATTGTTGTATCGCACAATATTTACACGTAATCTCAAATTCATAAACATTTATATTCTGTACGTGATGATAGATGAAGATGTTACGCGCTAGCAACTCTGCGGATGCGTCTGATGCGCTCTACTCACTGGCGTGTGGCCCTGATAGACGTGTATCTAGATATACAGATTGTATTGTAAACGAGATTCGGTTCCACACTGAAGAGCGTGAGAAATATAGGACCACACAAAATAGCGGGGTGGTTGTGAAGGGAACACATTAGGAGGTAGAAATTTTTATGGAGTTTTGACGGATATTATTGAGCTGAGTTATTGTATGAGAAAGCGGGTGTACTTATTTAAATGCGATTGGTGGGACATTGAAAATAAGAAGTTGGGAATACAGACTGATGAATACTTCACGAGCGTAAATTTATCTCGGAAGTGGTTTAAAAATGACCCATTTATCATAGCCGGCCAAGCCGAACAAGTATTCTACCTAGCTGACACCAAGTTAGGAGGCTCTTGGCACATGGTACAGAAAATAAAACCCAGGAACATATTTGACGTTCCCGAACTAGACGTTGAAGATAGCGATGAAGGGAGAAATGGAATGTTGTCAGTTGAACAAGCATATCAAGAAGACATGCCATCTTGGGATAGAGGGAATGATCCAAATGTTGATATTGATGTGGTGCAATTGAATAGAGATGATGTACCACCTGATCATGTTGATGCCTCAATCATAAATGACATTGTTAGAGATGATAGCACTTTCATCGATGACAACGTTGCAGACGATGAAGAGGAAATACTGATTAGCGATAGTGATGGTGAAGAAAAAAGAGTCCTAAGCGATAATGATTCAGACGACGATTATTGAATGTATACAAGATTTACATGTCATTTTCAATTCGATTAATTTGATTATTACATGTATATATGTTTTACAATTCATGATTTATTTCCTGAATTGACTTGTTTATTATCCACATTTACAGTTAAGTCACTTTCTGATCATGTCCTCCACAAACTGGAGCGTAGCAGAAGCACGCATCATACTTCATCAGCTGTTGCAAATGGACTTTCCGGCCCTATATTCTTCTGGTAGGGCCAGAGAGATACCCGGTCTGGTCGATAAATGTAGGGAAGAAGACGATGACTCAGATGAAAGATTATACAATCTCAAAGAAATTCCGGACTTGATGGAGGAATATAACCAGTGGAAAAATTCGTATGGAAGATGCGACATTGTCACTTGCACATATGAACGGAGTCTCGAGAGATCAGATTTCTCCTATTGTGACTAGCATGTTGGCTATAACAATGTCGAGTGCTTCATACAGCTTGACATATACATCTGCAGCGTACGATAACTTACGCAGGGAGTATTTCGGATAGTTGATCCGAAGTTAATTTGTATTACAATGAAATATATGTATTTAATATAGAATGACAATGTGTAATGGATTTTTCAACTTTTATATTCTGTTTACGGTTTTATTATATTCTGCTTGCATTATAGTGTAATGGTCTAATCATATTTTTATCATCTCTCTAAGCATAAGCACAAATTCATTCTACCATGATGTTCATAAACTTGCATTGACATTGTTTAAATTTATAAGTTTGTATTTTAAACATATTCAGTCAATGGCACCAGGTGGGAGATCAGGTCATTCGCGCACTGGATCTACCCCTTCCACCCGTGATGCGACGTAGACAGCATCGACGTCGCACGGTGCATTACAGGATCCTTCGATTCAGCATACACCGGGCACTACATATAAGTCTAGACATTTATTTAGTGATTTCTGTTTATATTGTTACTTACATATATCTTTTAGTGACAGCATCTTCTACCAGCCGACGAGGACGTGGACCCACGCGTGGGTTAGTTTTAGAGTGACTTACGCGTGAGGGTAGGGTGGCGGTAGAGTTCCCACAAGACTGCCTTAGACCTGTTGGGGACAGTGCCAGACTGTTTACGTCTGAAGGTCGGTGTCCTATGCCGATCTCTGATCCCCGCCACCACCCCCTATTGGACTGACGTGACAGATGATGTGCGACAGCTCATCCGTCAGCGCCTTCAGGTAAATTTTAATAAATTGAAAATTTCTTTTGTGAAAGTTCATTTACGGTTAAGTCCTATTCTTAATAATTTATTGCTTTAATTTATTATTTACGAAACTGCAGGATAAATTTGACTTCGATTTGAATGTTCCTTACATTTCTCATGTCATCGATGACATGATTAGAGAGCGATTCAAGGAGTACCGCAGAGAGTTACACCAGCAGTACAAGCGGTGCAGGATGCACGATGAGGCCGTACTGTCCGCACCGCCGCACGTTACTACAAACGACTGGCGGATACTCTGCGAGAGATTTTCGTCGGAGGCTTTTCAGGTAATATTTACAAATTTACGATATCTTAAGGTAACAATTAAATTCACAATTAATAGCAATGTATTTTGTATAATGTGTTCAGAAGAGGAGTAGAATAAATTCTGCGAACAGGGAAAAGTTACAAGTGAACCACGTAGCTAGTTCAAAGTCATTTGTACGACATCGTTACGACATGGTAAGAAATTATTGATGATTATTAAGTTAATATATTATTTTGATTGGCATTTATTATAAGTCTTTCCTTTTGATTGTGTCAGCGAGATTCCGTCACTGGCCAGTAGCCTGGACCAGTAGACCTCTACAGAGGGACTCACTGTCGGCAGGCGACGGGATCTTAGGTTCATCCTAGAGCCAGTGAGCATTGGATAAAAATCTTTACTTTGTAAAATTTAATTGAGCATTGATTGATAATAATGTCATTCATGTCATTTTTATGAAATTTCATATGTTTTCATTACAGGCGGCGATGGACACCATACGCAGTCAGCCCACTCCCGATAGTAGTCAGCAGAGTGAGCCAGAAATCCTAAGCGATGTGCTTGGCACCCATTCTAGATATGTGCGTGGGCTTAGCCATGGTGCCAAGCTCATGGCACCCACTAGAGGTGGCTCCAGCCAATCCGTAGCTGGTGAGAGCGCTTACGCCGATCTGATATCGTAGAGAGAGAGGTTCAGCAGCTTACGGGTCGTCGTCGATGAGATTAGAGAGTAGCTGGAGTGGCAGAGAGAGGAGGAGTGGAGGCGTAGGGAGGAGGAGGAGGAGAGGCAACGGGAGGAGCAGGAGAGTCGACGGGAGGAGCATGGGGAGGAGGATCGAGGAGTTACGACGGGAGCATGAGCGACGGATGCAAGAGATGTTTCAGGCTCTCATTGCACCCTTTGGCACCGATGCCCCGCCACCTCTGCCTTCATCTTCGTGATCCTTTTTTTAATATACTGAATGTTAAGTTATATGTATTTGTGCGTGGATGAATATTGGTTGTTTGTGAATGTGGAATGGACTATTTATTTATAGATGGTGTAGTTTCTGTTTATTCGTATGTATGTGAATGTGAATAGGATAAAAATATATAGGTTTATTTACAGGTGTATATCAGGAATTGTTTCCTGAATTTTGAAAACAAATGGAACCGAGAAAGGGAATACTATTACCGACGAAATTGTTCATAGGTAAAAAACATGGAAAAGCTTTTTACCGACGAAATTTTTCGTTGGTAATAAACTTGTAAAACTTTTACCGATGGATTTTTTCGTAGGTAAAAACCTTTTACCTGACGGATTTTTTCGTAGATAAAAACTTTTACCGATGAAAACTTTTGTAGGTAAAGACTTTTCCCGATAGATTTTTTCAGTAGCTGAAAACTTTTACCGACGAACATTTTCAGTAAGGAAAAACCTTTACCGACGAAACTTTTCGTAGGTAAAAACCTTTACCGACTGAAAATTTTCGTAGGTAAAAGTCTTCACCTACGAAAATTTTCGTCGGGAAAATTTCTTTTACCGACGAATCACATTTTTTTCTGACAAAAAATCATATGTTTTACCGACGAAAAAATCATCGGTAATGGTTTTATTATTGCCTACGAAACTTTTTTCAGTCGGGAAAAACTTTTACCGACGGCCTTTTTGAGACGATGTTAGCCAGCGAAAAATTTCCCGACGAAATTTTACTAAAAGCCGACGAATTATTTTGTCGGTAAAAATGAAATTTCTTGTAGTGTCTACACCTCCCACGACTTCCCAATCCTTCTATGATACCTTAGGAAGAGACCCTAGGTGTCTTTTTATAGTTTTGGAGCTCCACAGCATGAGAAAAATCGGAACACAGAATGTCCTTCACGCACTAGGAAACCCTTAAAATTACGTGCAAAAAATTTGCACTTGTTGTAGTGCATGACCTGACCGGTCGGACTGGGCTTGTCGACCGGTTTTGACCAGTCGGACCCGTATGGTCTTTTGTCCAGCAACTTGAGGGAAGGGGTTGCCACATGGCCGACTGGTCTTGACTGGTCGGACCACTTTTTTTGCTTTTTCTTTCTTTCTTTCTTTTGCTTCTCCTTGCTTTTTTCTCCTCTTTGGCCCACCTTCCTTCCTTCCTCATCAAAGGGCTTTAAAGGTGGTCTTTTAGCTTTAAATACGTGAAGTCTCTCTTTCATTCCTACAATCACAAAACATGCATTAGTTAGATGCTTTGAACATGCAAACCATGCATAATGAGTGATGAAATGGGGTTAGAATATGCACTAATTCAGAGCTCAACATCAAACACATATTTCCATGATTTTTTATGCAGCCAAAACAAGCTAAAATGAGGTGAAATAATTTTGTATGGGAACCCAATAGAGCCTAAGGAACCAATAACAATGGGGATGGAGGAGAGCGTTTGGAGTGACTCAATTGTCTTGCTAATGTTAAGTTTCAGAAGTGTTTGTATGGTGTCCTTCAACTCCACAAAATTACGGTCTCTCCTCTCATGAAACGCAATGAAAGTAACTCATTATTCCTTAATATCTGTCATATTTTGAAAGGTCTGTTCTGATAGTTTTTCGATTTGTTCCGCTATGGTCGCCACTTGTAATTCAAGATGGTTCACGGATTCACGTATTCTCATTATAATGGATCAATTATTTTCTAATACCAAATATTATATACCTTAATCGAATGTGTGGAAGAAATAGAATTAAATTAGACAGGAGATGAGAATTGAAAGATAATTACGAAGAAAGATTATAATAGAATAAGGAGATGATGGGAGAGATTAGAAAATAGAAAAGAATAATGATAGTTGTTATTGCTCTACTCCTCCAGAGATTACATTTCATTATGTTATATAAGCATTATAATAAAGTTCTAATTAAGTGATAATAATTATAGAAAAGTAACTTAAATTTTAAATAAAATAATTAAAAGTATAAAATTAAATTTGATAAGAAATGAGAATTAAAGATAAGAATTTAAAATGAAATTTGAACGAGAAGTCGTCAGAGCGATTTGAATATCAGAGCCGCTACCACTCCCGGTGTCCCTCCAGTTGCAACTCTTGATGTCGCCCACACCGCCATTGTCGGACCGAGAGAGAGATACGGAGAGGTAGAGAGAGATGAGTCTATCGTAAGAGAGACAAATGAGTCTCCTGCGCGTGAGAGAGTTGGTAAGAGAGAGGCCGATGAGAGAGGGACAAGATTACAGCGGGAATGAGAGCCAGAAGAAGAGAGAGAGGATGGGGAGACGAATAAGGTAGAGGGGCCAAGACCCTGAACCCCAGCGCTAACGCTGTTAGAGACTACCGTTCGATTTTTCTGTGTCATGTGCTATCCTAAGCCATAGCTAAGTAGAGAAATCTTCGCCTGACATGTCATGCTCGCACCCACTTCGCTTGGTATCACCCAAATTATGCCTGTAAAAAATGAATAAAAACTGGAAAGAAGCGCATTCGTAAAAAATGAATTAAAAATAATAAGACACAGAAAGATGGAAATAACGTGAGAATAGTTAATTATTAAACGTAAAAAGCCTGCGAAGCTATCACTATAAATCATATCCACTCATCAATTCCAGTAGAGTACGATTGAAAATGGATGAAAAAAACTACATTACTATGATCATCAACCTTATGGTGATACTCGCATTAACGAAAGAAAATACATTACTTGAGCCTAATTTCCTCGAATGGAGAATCATTGGTTTCATCTGTAGATGCCAAATAATAAAAGTTCCAATATTACTATCAAGTACGTGTAAGCCTTTTCACACATACACGTTGCTTAAAAATTAGCATATCTCGGGCATTGTTTCATTGCATATGATATTATGAAAATTTAGACTAAATTATACGATTAATCTTCGAATGAGGTGGATATTCATGATAAATGGTATTACCAAACACACATTTTCATATGTTTTATGCAACGAAGACGAGCTAAAATAAGATAAAATAATTTTATATAAGAACCCAATAGAGCCTAAGGAACCAATAACAATGGGGATGAGGGGAGTGTTTGGAGTGACTCAATTGTCTTGCCAGTGTTGAGTTTCAGAAGTGTTTGTATGGTGTCCTTCAGCTCCACAAAATTACGGTCGCTTATCTCTGGAAATGCAATGAAAGTAACTCAATGTTCCTCAATATCTGTCATATTTTAAAAGATCTGTTCTGATAGTTTTTCGATTTGTTACGCTATTGTCGCCACTTGTAATTTAAGATGGTTCACAGATTCATGTATTCTCATTATAATGGATCAATTACTCTCTGATACCAAATATTATGTACCTTAATTGAATGTGTGGAAGAAATAAAATTGAATTAGATAGGAGATGAGAATTGAGAGATAATTACTAAGAAAGATTATAATAGAATAAGGAGATGATGTGGAGAGATTAGATAATAGAAAAGAATGAAGATAGTTGTTATTTCTCTGCTCATTAAGATATTATATTGCATTATGTTATATAAGCATTATAATAAAGTATTAATTAAGTGACAATAATTATAGAAAAGTAACTGACAATTTAAGAGAAATAATAAAAATTATAAAATTAAATTTGATAATAAATGTGAATTAAAGATAAGAATTTGAAAATAAAATTTGAATAGGAAGTCGTTAGAGCGATTTAAATGTCGGAGCCGGCTACCACTCCCGGTGTCCCTCCAGCTGCAGCTCTCAATGTCGCCCACACCGCCATGTCGGACCTAGAGAGAGATAGGGAGAGGTAGAGAGAGATGAGTCTCTCGTAAGAGAGACAGATGAGTCTCTTGCATCGAGAGAGTGCCTCTTGCGCTCGAGAGAGCTGGTGAGATAGAGGCCATGAGAGAGGGGACAAGATTGCAGAGGGAAAGAGAGCCAGAGGAAGAGAAAGAGGAGGGGGAGACGAATGAGGTAGAGGGGCCAAGACCCTGAACCCCAGTGCTAACGTCGTTAGTGACTACCACTCAATTTTTCTATCTGATCATGTGCTATCCCAAGCCACAGCTAAGTAGAGAAATCTTTGCCTGACATGTCAGGCTCGCACCCACTTCGCTTAGTATCACCCAAATTACACCTGTAAAAAATGCATAAAAAATGTAAAGAGCTTATTCGTAAAAAACGAATTAAAAATAAATAAGACACGAAAAGACTGAAAATAACGTGAGAATAGCTAATTACTAAACGTAAAATGCCTGTGAAGCTATCAATATAAATTATACCCACTCATCGATTCCAATAGAGTATGATTAAAAATGGACAAAAGAAACTACATTACTATGATCATCAACCTTATGGTGATACTCACATTAACGAAAGAAAATACATTACTATGAGTCTTATTTCCTCGAATGGAGAATCATTGGTTTCATCTATAGATGCCAAATAATAAAAGTTTCAATATTACTATCAAGTATGTATAAGCCTTTTCACACATACACGTTGCTTACAAATTATCAAATCTCAGGGCTTTGTTTCATTACATATGATATTTTGAAATTTTGGACTAAATTATACGATTAATCTTGGAATGAGGTGGACATTCATGATAAATGGTGTTACCAAACACACCTTTCCATGATCTTTTATGCAGTCAAGACAAGCTAAAATGAGATGAAATAATTTTATATGGGAACCCAATAAAGCCTAAGGAACCAATAACAATGGGGATGTAGTGTTTGGAGTGACTTGATTGTCTTGTTAGTGTTAAGTTTCAGAAGTGTTTGTATGGTGTCCTTCAGCTACACAAAATTACGGTCTCTCCTCTCTTGAAATGCAACAGGAAGTAACTCAATGTTCCTTAAAATTTGCCATATTCTGAACGGTCTATTCTTATAGTTTTTTTTATTTGTTCCTCTATAACTGCCACTTGTAATTTAAGATGGTTCACGGATTCATGTATACTCATTATAATGGATAAATTACTTTCTTATACCAAATATTATGTACCTTAATCGAATGTGTGGAAGAAATAGAATTGAATTAAATAGGAGATGAGAATTGAGAGAAAATTACGAAGAAAGATTAGAATAGAATAAGGAGATAATGTGGAGAGATTAAAGAATAGACAAAAATGAAGACAGTAAGTATTTCTCTGCTCCTCAAAAGATTACATTGCATTATGTTATATAAGCATTACAATAAAGTTCCAATTAAGTGAATATAATTATAGAAAAGTAACTAACAATTTAAGAGAAATAATTAAAAGTATAAAATTAAATTTGATAATAAATGGGAATTAAATATAAGAATTTGAAAATGAAATTTGAATGAGAAGTTATTAGAGCGATTTAAAAGTCGAAGCCGCTGCCATTCCTGGTGTCCCTCCTGCTGCAGCTCTCGATATTGCCCACACCGCCATTGTCTGACCGAGAGAGAGATAGGGAGAGGTAGAGAGAGATGAGTCTCTTGTACGCAAGAGAGTGCCCCTTGCACGCGAGAGAGCGG
This sequence comes from Liriodendron chinense, assembly GCA_003013855.2. NCBI lineage: Eukaryota > Viridiplantae > Streptophyta > Magnoliopsida > Magnoliales > Magnoliaceae > Liriodendron > Liriodendron chinense. The sequence goes on along the minus strand of PVNU02003932.1, from coordinate 113,126 downwards.
GTGAGAGAGAAACCATGAGAGAGGGACAAGATTACAAAGGGAAAGAGAGCTAGAGGAAGAGAGAGGAGTGGGAGAAGAATGAGGTAGAGGGGCAAAGACCCCGAACCCCATCGCTAACGCCGTTAGAGACTACCGCTCAATTTTTACATCTCACGTGCTATCCTAGGCCACAACTAAGTAGATAAATTCTTGCTTGACATGTCAGGCTCGCACCCACTTCGCTTGGTATCATCAAAATTATGCATGTAAGAAATAAATAAAAAATGGAAAGAACGCATTCGTAAAAAATGAATTAAAAATGAACAAGATAAGGAAAGATGGAAATAACGTGAGAATAGTTAATTACTAAACGTAAAAAGTCTACAAAGTTATCACTATAAATCATACTCACTTATCAATTCTAGTAGAGTATGACCGAAAATGGATGAAAGAAAATACATTACTATTATCATCAACCTTACGATGATATTCGCATTAACGAAAGAAAATACATTACCATGAGCCTTATTTCCTCGAATGGAGAATCGTTGGTTTCATCTGCAGATGCCAATTATTAAAAATTCTAATATCAATATCAAGTACATGTAAGCCTTTTCACACATACACGTTGCTTACAAATTATCATATCTCGAGCTTTGTTTCCTTGCATATGATATTATGAAATTTTGTACTAAACTATACGATTAATCTTGGAATGAGGTGGACATTCGTGATAAATGGTGTTACCGAACACACATTTCCATGATTTTTTATGCAGGCAAGAATAGCAAAATGAGATGAATAATTTTATATGGGAACCCAATAGAGCCTAAGAAACCAATAACAATGAGGATGGAGGGAGTGTTTGAAGTGACTCAATTGTCTTGCCAGTGTTAAGTATCTAAAGTGTTTGTAGGGTGTCCTTTTGCTCCACAAAATTACGATCTCTCCTCTCTTGAAACGCGATGAAAGTAACTCGTTGTTCCTTAATATCTACCATGTTTTGAAAGGTCTATTCTGATAATTTTTCGATTTGTTCCACTATGGCCGCCACTTGTAATTCAATATGGCTCATGGATTCATGTGTTCTCATTATAATGGATCAATTACGCTCTGATACCAAATATTATGTACCTTAATCGAGTATGTGGAAGAAATAGAATTGAATTAGATATGAGCAGAGAATTAAGAGATAATTACGAAGAAATATTATAATAGAACAAGGAGATGATGTGCAGAGATTAGAGAATAGATAAGAATGAAGATATTAGTTATTTCTCTACTCCTCAAGAGATTACATTACATTATATTATATAAGCATTACAATAAAGTTTCAATTAAGTGACAATAATTATACAAAAGTAACTGACAATTTAAAAGAAATAATTAAAAGTATAAAATTAAATTTGATAATAAATGGAAACTAAATATAAGAATTTGAAAATGAAAATTGAATGAGAAGTCGTCAGAGCGATTTAAATGTCGAAAGCCACTACCACTCCCGGTGTCCCTCCAGCTGCAGCTCTCGATGTCGCCCACGTCGCCATTGTCGGACCAAGAGAGATAGGGAGAGGTAGAGATAAATGAGTCTCTCGTAAGAGAGACAAACCAGGTCTCTTGAGCGCGAGAGTGCCTCTTGCGCCAAAAAGAGCAAGTGAGAGAGAGACCATGAGAGAGAGACAAGATTACAGAGGGAAAGTGTAATGCCCCGAAATTTTGACTCTCGTGGACAACACGATGGGTCAAGCTTCCTGGTGTTAACTCATGTGTGTCAGGGTTACGTTTCCACACATTTACCTGTAATTTCATACATTTATGGCATACGTAGCATAATGACAGAAATTTAAGTTCTTATTCTATAAATATTCTATTCTAAATTCTAAATCAATGTAACAAAACATGTTTAACCAAACATTCTACTTATTATCTCCATGAAGGACTTATTACATATTCAAAGAAAAATAAATCTACTTTAATAAAGAGACTGGGCGAAGCATCTTCACGTCATTTCAGCCTCATCGTCCTCCATTTGCTGCCATGAGCCTTCGAACACCTCATCGTAGTATTCGATTCCCTTGCTGGATCTTCACCTAAATTAACTTAGATGTGGTTGGACAGCGTTAAACGCTATCATAGTGGGGAATGTCCCTTTAAGACAATCATGATAATAATGGCACAGAGTAAACACAAGCAGGATATTATCATTTAATCAAATCAAAACAACCCAATAAAAGATCTTTATTAATGCAATGCATGACATGCATGCTCTAGCTAAGGCACCCTGACTAAATAAGACGGGATCACTCCACTCTTCTCACCAGCCACTAGTCACCAGAGGTTCTAGCTAGGACGGGATCACTCCACTCTTCCCATGCACCAAAACCCAACTAGTGAAACGGGCCCATGCACACTTTCTCTAACGTCCGAGGGGATGACCCACCAAGCCTGGGTCCAGTGAATGCATGATTAGTTTCACCTTTAATTAAGTCAGTTTAGCATTCAGCCCATTAAATGATGTACACGTCTAATGATCACTCCTTACCCCAAATTAGTTCAAGAGTCTTCACATTCATCAATTCCATACTTCAGTAGATCCATCACAGGTAGCGAATCAATAAGGAATCTATTGGCACGTATCCAACAATGTGCACACGGCAAGTGCCAAACTCAACATCATGGCTTATGCATCCAACAACACATACACGGTAATGCCACTATTTAATTCTCAACGTCAAGCAACAATCATTCAATAAGACACACAGTAATGCCGACTTTCACAATAAGGCATTCATCCAAAATCTCCACATGGTAATGCCAACGTAACAAGGCCTCACACAACTTCTTCTCTTTACATCATACGGTTACATCAGTATGTGATTAAGGAGTGTTCATTAACGTAACATCGATATACAATATCTCATGGCAAACAACACATCAATCATCACGAGCATGTGACCACATAAATCACGTATAAACTCTACATAAGCATGTACATCATCACAATTCTTTCTCTAAACAACTAAGCATATCTTATGATTCACATACATTAAAAATATTCAGAGTACACATTGGATACCAAACAAATCATATTTACATAGAAAGATTTCAACAAGTACGGGTTCAGAAATTACGTAACAAAATCATAATTTCTAAGCATAAAATCAACATACAAATTTAATATTATCGTAGATGGGCTTAAAGGAAATCCCCACCTCTAATGTTTGGTTGGTTTGAGACGTTGTTAGGGCCGTGTGATTTTCCTTAGGTCCACATCCTATGACATTGAACGAAAATCACGAGGTAAGGTGTAAATCGATACGGTTTTCATTTATTTGATCACCTAGGTTTAGAATTTCACTTAGGGTTAGGGTTTACATTAGGTCTAGCAAACAAAACCAAGGTTAAATGGGTCTTACCTCTCACAACAGCGACTCAACTCGAAATTCCAGCGGGTTGACTCGATTCGGCTCGGTTCTTCTTCCTTTCCTTCTTTTCTTCTTCTTCTTTCTCTCTCTTTCTCTCCTTATTTCTTCTTCCTTCTTCTCTTTTTTTTTAGATCTGGAATAAGGCTCCAGCGGCAGCAACAGTTGGGGCACAGATCTCCTCCACACGGAACTGTCTCTCTCTCTCTCAAGACACTATCTCTTTCTCTCTCCACACAATCCCTCTTTCTCCCTCCTAAATCTCTCTCTCTCTCTCTCTCTCTCTATTCTCCATGGTCTCTCTCTCTCTAGTGTTTCTGGAATGAGGAGAGATGGACGGACGATTATAGTATATGGTTAGGGCGGTGGGAAAAGGAGAGTCGGATCCGGGAGTTCTAATTCGACTAGGAGAGGAGAACTGCTCTTTCTGTGGGGTTACCCACGTATGGGAACCGTTGGGAAGCTAGGTGGGGTACACACGAGGTTTCTAGAAGCGTTCCTAGGTGTCCATGCAAAGCAATGGGTCAGATCTTGGCTTTTCTCAGTTTGAACAGTGATTAGTAGCGGGCTACACAATCAAGGTCCGGTTGCCGAATTTAAAATAGTTGGGTTTTGGTGGGACGCTGTCAAGATGGACGGTATGGATAATGGATACGGGGCCCACATAGAGGACGGTGAGGATCGCCCAGGTGGCAGTGCCCATCCGCTATTACAAGGAGGTGTGAAGAAGAAGACGTCTTCTTTTAAAAAAAACATCATATATCGTGCGTCGCACGTACACTGACTCTTTTTGGCTGCCCTCACAAGCGGGGTCCACTCCAAGTGGATCAGGATACTTTGATCCGTTCAATAGGTGGGCAACATAAAAATAGCCGTTGACAAGAAAAATGAGGCAAATCCGAGTTAAGGTGGGCCACTTATGATCAAATTTCTGATTAGGGCATTTGTAGGATGATCGAAAGGCTGAAATTTGATGTATCGGTTAAAATGTGCCCAAAAGCTCATATACGAAGTTTTGTGTGAAAGTGATCGTCAGAAATTATCATACTTAAAAATGGTGCGTTAACTTAAGTTTATCTAATGGCATTTTCATAATTAACTAAAAACAGTGAGATTTTCGAAATCTGGTCTATCTACAACATTTATAGGGTTATTCTAAGCAACTTTTGTAAAAGGTCCCCTATCGGATCTCCTACGGGTGGTCCGATATTTTTAAAACAAGGTAAACGTACGATATTTAATCAAAATAAAATAAAATAAAATTTTCAAAAATATTTAAATTATTTATAAAATTCTGGGGTGTTAAAGAAAGAGAGGCAGAGGAAGAGAGAGAGAGAGGAGGGGGGGACGAATGAGGTAGAGGAGCCAAGACCCCGAACCCCAGCGCAAACGCTGTTAGAGACTACCGTTCGATTTTTTTCGTCTCACGTGCTATCCATGGCGATAGCTAAGAACACAAATCCTTGCCTGACATGTCAAGCTCGCACCCACTTCGCTTGGTATCACCCAAATTGCGCCTGTAAAAAATGGATAAAAAATGGAAATAGCGCATTCGTAAAAAACGAATTAAAAATGAACAAGGCACGAAAAGACGGACGAAAATAACGTGAGAACAGTTAATTGCTTAACGTAAGAAGCCTGCAAAGCTATCATTATATATCATACCCACTCATCGATTCTAGTAGAGTACGACTGAAAATGGAGGAAAGAAAATACATTACTGTTATCATCAACCTTATGGTGATACTTACATTAATGAAAGAAAATACATTACTGTGAGCCTTATTTCCTCGAATGGAGAATCGTTGGTTTCATCTGCAAATGCCAAATAATAAAAGTTCTAATATTAATATCAAGAACGTGTAAACATTTTCACACATAGACGTTGCTTACAAATTATCATATCTCGAGCTTTGTTTCGTTGCATATGATATTATGAAATTTTGTACTAAATTATACGATTAATCTTGGAATGAGGTGGACATTCGTGATAAATGGTGTTACCAAACACACATTTCCATGATTTTTTATGTAGGCAAAAATAGCAAAATGAGATGAAATAATTTTATATGGGACCCCAATAGAGCCTAAGGAACTAATAAAAATGGGGATGGAGGGAGTGTTTAGAGTGACACACTTGTCTTGCTAGTGTTAAGATTCAGAAGTGTTTGTAGGGTGTCCTTCAGCTCCACAAAATTACGAACTCTCCTCTCTTAAAACACAACAAAAGTAATTCATTGTACGTCAATATCTTCCATGTTTTGAAAGGTTTGTTCTGATATTTTTTTATTTGCTCTACTATGGCCTGCCACTTGTAATTCAAGATAGTTCACGAATTTATGTATTCTCATTATAATGGATCAATTACTCTCTGATACCAAATATTATGCACCTTAATTGAGTATGAGGAAGAAATAGAATTGAATTAGATAGGAGATGAGAATTAAGAGATAATTACGAAGAAAGATTATAATAGAATAAGGAGATGATGTGAAGAGATTAGAGAATAGACAAGAATGAAGATAGTTGTTATTTCTCTACTGCTCAAGAGATTACATTGCATTATGTTATATAAACGTTACAATAAAGTTCCAATTAAACGACAATAATTATAGAAAAATAACTGATAATTTAAAAGAATTAATTAAAAGTATAAAATTAAATTTGATAATAAATGAGAATTAAATGTAAGAATTTGAACATGAAATTTGTATGGGAAGACGTTAGAGCGATTTAAATGTCGAAGCTGCAGCTACTCCCGTTGTCCCTCTAGCTACAACTCTCGATGTTGCCCATGCTGTTATTGTCGAACCGAGAGAGTGATAGGGAGAAGTTGAGAGAGTTGAGTCTCTCGTAAGTGAGATAGAAGGGTCTCTTGCGCGGGAGAGAGTAGGTGAGAGAGAGACCATGAGAGGGATAAGATTACAGAGGGAAAGAGACATAGAAGAAGTGAGAGAGGTGGGGGAGACGAATGAGGTAGAGGGGCCAAGACCCCAGACCCCAGTGCTAACGTCGTTAGAGACTACCGCTCGATTTTTTCGTCTCATGAGCTATCCCAGGCCTTAGCTAAGTAGACAAATCCTCACCTGACCTGTCAGGCTCGCACCCAGTTCACTTGGTATCACCCAAATTGTGCCAGTAAAAAAAGAATAAAAATTGAAAAGTGCGTATTCGTAAAAAATTAACAAGATACGGAAAGATGGAAATAACGTGAGAATAGTTAATTACTAACATAAAAACCCTACAAAGCTATCACTATAAATCATACCCACTCATCGATTCTAGTAGAGTACGATTGAAAATGGAGAAAAGAAAATACATTACTGTTACCATCAACCTTATGGTGATACTCACATGAACGAAAGAAAATACATTACTGTGAGCCTTATTTCCTCGAATGGAGAATCATTGGTTTCATCTGCAAATGCCAAATAGTAAAAGTTCTAATATTAATATCAAGTACGTGTAAGCCTTTTCACAGATACACTTTGCTTACAAAGTATCATATCTCGAGCTTTGTTTCGTTGCATATGATATTATGAAATTTTGTGCTAAATTATACGATTAATCTTGGAATGAGGTGAACATTCATGATAAATGGTGTTACCAAACACAGATTTCAATAATTTTTTATGCAGGCAAGACAAGCTAAAATGAGATGAAATAATTTAACATGGGAGCCCAATAAAGTCTAAGGAACCAATAATAATGGGGATGGAGGGAGTGTTTGGAGTGACTTGATTGTCTTGCCGGTGTTAAGCATGAGAAGTGTTTCTAGTGTGTCCTTCATCTCCACAAAATTATAGACTCTCTTCTCTAGAAATACAAGGAAAGTAATTCATTGTTCCTAAATATCTTCCACGTTTTGAAAGGTCTGTTATGATAGTTTTTTTATTTTCTCCACTATAGCCGCCAATTGTAATTCAAGATGGTTCACGAATTTATGTATTCTCATTATAATGGATCAATTATTCTCTGATACCAAATATTATGTACCTTAATCGAGTATGTGGAAGAAATAGAATTGAATTAGATATGAGATTAGAATTAAGAGATAATTACGAAGAAAGATTATAATAGACTTAGGAGATGATGTGAAGAGATTAGAAAATAGACAAGAATGAAGATAGTTGTTATTTCTCTACTCCTCAAGAGATTACATTGCATTATGTTATATAAACTTTAAAATAAAGTTCCAATTAAGTGACAATAATTATACAAAAGTAACTGATAATTTTAAAAGGATTAATTAAAAGTATAAAATTAAATTTGATAATAAATGAGAATTAAAAGTAAGAATTTGAACATAAAATTTGAATGGAAAGACGATAGAGGGATTTAAATGTCGGAGCCATTGCCACTCCCGATGTCCCTTTAGCTACAACTTTTGATGTCGCCCATGCCGCTATTGTCAGACCGAGAGAGTGATAGGGTGAGGTTGAGAGAGATGAGTCTCTCGTAAGAGAGATAGAGGGGTCTATTGCGCGCGAGAGAGCAAGTGAGAGAGAGAGACCATGACAGGGACAAGATTACAGAGGGAAAGAAACCCAGAGGAAGAGAGAGAGGAGGGGGAGACGAATGAGGTCGAGGGGCTAAGACCCCAAACCCCAGTGCTAACGCCGTTAGAGATTACCGCTCGATTTTTTCGTCTCATGTGCTATCGCAGGCCACAACTAAGTAGACAAATCCTCACCTGACATGTCAGGCTCGCACCCACTTCACTTGGTACCACCCAAATTGCGGCAGTAAAAAATGAATAAAAAATGAAAAAAACGCATTCGTAAAAAATTAAGAAGGTACAGAAAGATAGAAATAATGTGAGAATAGTTAATTACTAACGTAAAAAGCCTGCAAAGCAATCACTATAAATCATACCCATTCATCGATTCTAGTAGAGTACGATTGAAAATGGACGAAAGAAAATACATTACTGTTATCATCAACCTTATGGTGATACTCGCATTAATGAAAGAAAATACATTACTGTTATCATCAACCTTATGGTGATACTCACATTAATGAAAGAAAATACATTACTGTGAGCCTTATTTCTTCGAATGGAGAATCGTTGGTTTCATCTGCAGATGCCAAATAATAAAAGTTCTAATATTAATATCAAGTACGTGTAATCTTTTTCACACATACACGTTGCTTATAAATTATCATATCTCAAGCTTTGTTTCGTTGCATATGATGTTATGAAATTTTGTGCTAAATTATACGATTAATTTTGGAATGAGGTGGACATTCGTAGTAATGGTGTTACCAAACACACATTCCCATGATTTTTTATGCGGCAAGACTAGCTAAAATGAGGTGAAATAATTTTATATGGGAGCCCAATAGAGCCTAAGGAACTAATAATAATGGGGATGGAGGGAGTGTTTGGAGTGACTTGATTGTCTTGCCAGTGTTAAGCATGAGAAGTGTTTCTAGTGTGTCCTTCATCTCCACAAAATTACAGACTCTCTTCTCTAGAAACACATTGAAAGTAATTCATTGTTCCTAAATATCTTCCACGTTTTGAAAGGTCTGTTATGATAGTTTTTTTATTTGCTCCACTATAGCCACCAATTGTAATTCAAGATGGTTCACGAATTTATGTATTCTCATTATAATGGATCAATTATTCTCTGATACCAAATATTATGTTCCTTAATTGAGTATGTGGAAGAAATAGAATTGAATTAGATATGAGATTAGAATTAAGAGATAATTACGAAGAAAGATTATAATAGACTTAGGAGATGATGTGAAGAGATTAGAGAATAGACAAGAATGAAGATAGTTATTATTTCTCTACTCCTCAAGAGATTACATTGCATTATGTTATATAAACTTTAAAATAAAGTTCCAATTAAGTGACAATAATTATAGAAAAGTAACTGATAATTTAAAAGAATTAATTAAAATTATAAAATTAAATTTGATAATAAATGAGAATTAAAAGTAAGAATTTGAACATAAAATTTGAATGGAAAGACGATAGAGTGATTTAAATGTCGGAGCCATTGCCACTCCCGGTGTCCCTCTAGCTACAACTCTCGATGTCCCTTATGACGCTATTGTCGGACCGAGAGAGCGATGAGGAGAGGTTGAGAGAGATGAGTCTCTCGTAAGAGAGATAGATGGGTCTCTTACGCGCAAGAGAGCAGTTTAGAGAGAGACCATGAGAGGGACAAGATTATAGAAGGAAAGAGACCCAGAGGAAGAGAGAGAGGAGGGGGAGACGAATGAGGTTGAGGGGCCAAGAGCCCAAACCCTAGTGCTAACGCCGTTAGAGACTACCGCTTGATTTTTTCGTCTCACGTGCTATAGCATGCCACAGCTAAGTAGACAAATCCTCACCTGACATGTCAGGCTTGTACCCACTTCACTTGGTATCACCCAAATTACGCCCGTAAAAAATGAATAAAAAATGAAAAAAGCGCATTCGTAAAAAATTAAGAAGATGCAGAAAGATGAAAATAACGTGAGAATAGTTAATTCCTAACGTAAAAAGCCTACAAAGTGATCACTATAAATCATACCCACTCATCGATTCCAATAGAGTACGATTGAAAATGGATGAAAGAAAATACATTACTGTGAGCCTTATTTCCTCGAATGGAGAATCATTGGTTTCATCTGTAGATACCAAATAATAGAAGTTCTAATATTAATATCAAGTACGTGTAAGCCCTTTCACACATACACATTGCTTACAAGTTATCATATCTCAAGCTTTGTTTCGTTGCATATGATATTATGAAATTTTGTGCTAAATTATACGATTAATCTTGAAATGAGGTGAACATTCGTGATAAATGGTGTTACCTAATACACATTTCCACGATTTTTTATGCAGGCAAGACAAGCTAAAATGAGAAGAAATAATTTTATATGGGAACCCAATAGAGCTTAAGGAACCAATAACAATGGGGATGGAGTGTTTGGAGTGACTCGATTGTCTTGCCAGTGTTAAGTTTCAGAAGTGTTTGTAGGGTGTCCTTCAACTCCACAAAATTACGGACTCTCCGCTCTTGAAACGCAACGAAAGTAATTTATTGTTCCTTAATATCTTCCATGTTTTGAAAGGTCTGTTCTGATAGTTTTTTATTTGCTCCACTATTGCTGCCACTTGTAATTCAAGATGGTTCACGGATTTATGTAATCTTATTATAATAGATCAGTTACTCTCTGATACTAAATATTATGTACCTTAATCGAGTATGTGGAAGAAATAGAATTGAATTAGATAGGAGATTAAAATTAAGAGATAATTACGAAGAAAGATTAAAATAGTCTAAGTAGATGATGTGAAGAGATTAGAGAATAGAAACGAATGAAGATAGTTGTTATTTCTCAGCTCCTCAAGAGATTACATTGCATTATGTTATATAAACATTAAAATAGAGTTCCAATTAAGTGACAATAATTATAGAAAAGTAACTAATAATTAAAAGAATTAATTAAAAGTATAAAATTAAGTTTGATAATAAATGGGAATTAAAGGTAAGAATTTGAACAAGAAATTTGAATGGGAAGATGGTAGAGCGATTTAGATGTCGGAGCCGCTGCCACTCCTGGTGTCCCTTTAACTACAACTCTCGATGTCGCCCATGCCGCTATTGTTGTACCGAGAGAGCGATAGAGAGAGGTTGAGAGACTTGAGTCTCTCGTAAGAGAGATAGAGGGATCTCTTGCGCGAGAGAGCAGGTGAGAGAGAGAGAGACCATGCGAGGGACAAGACTACAAAGGAAAAGAGACCTAGACAAAGAGAGAGAGGAGGGGGAGACAAATGAGGTTGAGAGGCCAGGACCCCAAACCCTAGTGCTAACGCCGTTAACGACTACCGTTCGATTTTTCTGTCTCAAGTACTATCTCAAGCCACAGCTACGTAGACAAATCCTCAACTGATATGTCAGGCTCGCACCCACTTCACTTGGTATGACCCAAATTACGCCTATAAAAAATGAAAAAAAAATAAAAAGAGCACATTGGTAAAAAATTAAGAAGATATGGAAAGAGGGAAATAACGTGAGAATAGCTAATTACTAACGTAAAAAGCCTACAAAGCTATCACTATAAATCATACCCACTCATCGATTCCAGTAGAGTACGATCGAAAGTGGACGAAAGAAAATAATAACTGTTATCATCAACCTTATGGTGATACTCGCATTAACGGAAGAAAGTACATTACTTTGAACCTTATTTCCTCGAATGTAGAATCATTGGTTTCATTTACAGATGAAAAATAATAATAGTTCTGATATAAATATCAAGTATGTGTAAGCCTTTTCACACATACACGTTGCTTGCAAATTATCATATCTCGAGCTTTGTTTCGTTGCATATGATGCTATGAAATTTTGTGCTACATTATACGATTAATTTTGGAATGAGGTGGACATTCGTGATAAATGGTGTTACCAAACACACATTTCAATGATTTTTTATGCAGGCAAGACAAGCGAAAATGAGATGAAATAATTTTATATGTGAACCCAATAGAGCCTAAGGAACCACTAACAATGGGGATGGAGGGAGTGTTTGGAGTGACTCGATTGTCTTGCCAGTGTTAAGCTTGAGAAGTGTTTGTAGGGTGTCCTTCAGCTCCACAAAATTACGGACTCTCCTTTCTTAAAACGCAACAAAAGTAATTTATTGTTCCTTAATATCTTCCATGTTTTGAAAGGTCTGTTCTGATAGTTTTTTATTTACTCCACTATGGCTGCCACTTATAATTCAATATGGTTCACGAATTTATGTATTCTCATTATAATCGATAAGAATGAAGATAGTTTTTATTTCTTTACTCCTCAAGAGATTACATTGCATTATGTTATATAAACGTTAAAATAAAGTTCCAATTAAGTGACAATAATAGTAGAAAGTAACTGATAATTTAAAAGAATTAATTAAAAGAATAAAATTAAATTTGATAATGAATAAGAATTAAAAGTGAAAATTTGAACATGAAATTTAAATGGGAAGACGGTAGAGCGATTTAAATGTCGAAGCCCCCGCCACTCCCGGTGTCCCTCTAGTTACAACTCTCGATGTCGTCGATGCCGCTATTTTTGGACCGAGAAAGCGATAGGGAGAGGTTGAGAGAGATGAGTCTCTCGTAAGAGAGATAGAGGGGTCTCTCTTGTGTGCGAGAGAGCAGGTGAGAGAAAGACCATGAGAGGAACAAGATTACAGAGGAAAAGAGACCTAGAGGAAGAGAGAGAGGAGGGGGAGACGAATGATGTAGAGGGGCCAAGACCTTAAACCCCAGTGCTAACGCCGTTAGAGACTACTGCTCGATTTTTCCGTCTCACGTGCTATTCCAGGCCACAACTAAGCAGAAAAATCCTCACCTGATTTGTCAGGCTCGCACCCACTTCGCTTGGTATTACACAAATTGCGTCCGTAAAAAATGAATAAAAAGTGAAAAGAGTGCATTCGTAAAAAATTAACAAGATACGGAAAGATGGAAATAACATAAGAATAGTTAATTACTAACGTAAAAAGCCTACAAAGCTATCACTATAAATCATACCCACTCATCGATTCCAGTAGAGTACGATTGAAAATGGACAAAAGAAAATACATTATTGTTATCATCAAGCTTATGGTGATACTCGCATTAACGAAAGAAAATACATTACTGTGAGCCTTATTTCCTCGAATAGAGAATCATTGGTTTCATCTACAGATGCCAAATAATAAAAGTTCTAATATTAATATCAAGTACGTGTAAGCCTTTTCACACATACATGTTGCTTACAAATTATCATATCTCAAACTTTGTTTCGTTGCATATGATGTTATGAAATTTTGTGCTACATTATACGATTAATTTTGGAATGAGTGGACATTCGCGATAAATGGTGTTACCAAACACACATTTCTATGATTCTTTATGTAGGCAAGACAAGTTAAAATGAGATGAAATAATTTTATATGGGAACCCAAAAGAGCCTAAGAAACCAATAACAATGGGGATGGAGGGAGTGTTTGGAGTGACTCGATTGTCTTGCCAGTGTTAAGCATGTGAAGTGTTTGTAGGGTGTCTGTTCGCTCGCCTCAAGTGTAAGGCTGCGATGTAGTAATAAATCTCGGTAAGACCGAGGTCGATCCACAGGGAAATAGTAACAGCTACCAAATCACTCCAGCAACTCGGCTTTTTAAAAGAAATCAGATTTAAAAGAGTGCTTACTTAAAACAGGAATTTAATGAAAAATCAGAGATACTAAGTACTAAGGCTTTCAAGGATCCACTTGTAGCAATCCTATGTTAATTCAGTCAATCCAAATAGAGAACACAACTAGATTCGAAGTTCTATCTCTCATCTAGTTGGAAAGTAAAGCATTCACACACATTCCATCACATTCAAGTTGAACTTCCAAGTTCTAGTTCCATTCAAACAATACAAAATTCAAACTATAGCCTGCGGAGTAACAGCCATGCCTCTGGACTATGGCCTGCTTAAGGATTACTATAATCCGAATTTAGATAAACAAACATGATAATCTCAGAGAATTAAAAGGAATTCATGTCCGGAGCACATAAACTCAGATAAAACATCTCAAACTACCATTATTTGGAACTAAACCATGCAAAAATCCAAACTTGAATGAAAATTACTTGAATTAAACTGAAATCAACATAGTATTAGCTACAAGCTTCACCTCTCAGCCTTAGCTGAGAGGTTTTAGCCGAGCATAGTCATGCTACAACGAAAAACTCTGAAATAAAGCATAAAAAAACAGAAAAACCCGAATAGAAGAGTTGCAGCCGCTCCACAATCGCCTTCACCCTCCAAACTCACGTTCCTTAGCCTCTCTGATACCTTAGGGAGAGCCCCTAGGTGGCCTTTTATAGCAAGCAACCTCCCTTGCGTCGGATTCTGCGAAAGACTACGCATTGCGCAGTGTTTTTCGGAGTCCTGATTTAGAAAGGACTGATCTTACGCAGCACCGACCGGTCACGACCGGTCGGACTGATTTTCCAAGCATTCCAATGAGTACAGCCGACCGGTCATGACCGGTCGGACTGGCTGTCCATTCATCCAGCAAGTGTGGCCGACCGGTCATGACCGGTCGGACCAGATTTTCCATCATCCAGTGTGTGTGCCCGACCGGTCATGACCGGTCGGGCTTTGTTCCCACCTTGTCCAGTGTATACAGCCGACCGGTCATGACCGGTCGGGCTCCAATGTAATGTGGTCAGCCTTCATGGCCGACCGGTCATGACCGGTCGGCCTGTCTTCCATTTGATTCTTCTTCTCTTCTTTTTCTCCTTTTTCTTCTTCTCTCTCTTCTCTTTGCTTTCTCCTTTCTTTGGTCTTCTTTCATCTTCATTCAAAAGCTCTAGAAGCATTCTTTTGGCTTGTAATTGAATGAACTCCGCTCTCATCCCTATAATCACAAAACATATGTTAGGTGGGCCTTTAAACCATGAAAATCATGCAAATCTTGTCGTGTAATGGGCAATGCAATGTATAAATTGGAGGTTCAACAATGTCCTTCAGCTTCACAAAATTACGGAATCTTCTCTCTCGAAACGCAATGAAAGTAATTCATTGTTCCTTAATATCTTCCATGTTTTGAAAGGTCTGTTCTAATATTTTTTATTTGCTCCACTATGGCAGCTACTTGTAATTCAAGATGGTTCACGGATTTATGTATTCTCATTATAATGGATCCATTACTCTCTGGTACCAAATATTATGTACCTTAATCGAGTATGTGGAAGAAATAGAATTGAATTAGATACGAGATTAGAATTAAGAGATAATTAAGAAGAAAGATTATAATAGACTAAGGAGATGATGTGAAGAGATTAGAAAATAGACAAGAATGAAGATAATTAATATTTCTTTGCTCCCCAAGAGATTACATTGCATTATATTATATAAACGTTACAATAAAGTTTTATTTAAGCGACAATAATTATAGAAAAGTAATTGATAATTTAAAAGAATTAATTAAAAGTATAAAATTAAATTTGATAATAAATGAGAATTAAATGTAAGAATTTGAACATGAAATTTGAATGGAAAGACGGTAGAGCGATTTAAATGTCGGAGCCGCTGCCACTCCCGGTGTCCCTCTACCTACAACTCTCAATGTCCCCCATGCCGTTATTGTCGGACCGAGAGAGCGATAAGGAGAGGTTAAGAGAGATGAGTCTCTCGTAAGAGAGATACAAGGATCTCTTGTGCGCGAGAGAGTGCCTCTTATGCACGAGAGAGCGGGTGAGAGAGAAACCATGAGAGAGGGACAAGATTACAGAGGGAAAGAGAGCTAGAGGTAGAGAGAGAGGAGGGGAAGACAAATGAGGTAGAGGGGCTAAGACCCCGAACCCCAGCGCTAACACCGTTAGAGACTATCGCTCGATTCTTTCATCTCACATGTTATCCCGGGCCACAATTAAGTAAACAAATCCTTGCCTGACATGTCAGGCTCGCACCCACTTTGCTTGGTATCACCCAAATTACGCCTGTAAAAAATGAATAAAATTGGAAAAAACACATTCGTAAAAATTGAATTAAAAATAAACAAGACACGAAAAGACGGAAATAACCTGAGAATTGTTAATTACTAAATGTAAAAAGCCTGCAAAGCTATCACTATAAATCATACCCACTCATTGATTCTAGTAGAGTACGACTGAAAATGGACGAAAGAAAATACATTACTGTTATCATCAACCTTATGGTGATATTCGCATTAACGAATGAAAATACATTACTATGAACCTTATTTTTTCGAATGGAGAATCATTGGTTTCATCTGCAGATGGCAAATAATAAAAGTTTCAATATTACTATCAAGTACGTGTAAGCCTTTTCACACGTACACGTTGCGTATAAATTATCATAACTCGGGCTTTGTTTCGTTGTATATGATATTATGAAAATTTAGACTAAATTATACGATTAATCTTAGAATGAGGTGGACATTCATGATAAATGGTGTTACCAAATACACATTTCCATGATTTTTTATACAGCCAAGACAAGCTAAAATGAGATGAAATAATTTTATATGGGAACCCAATAGAGCCTAAGGAACCAATAACAATGGTGATGAAGGGAGTGTTTGGAGTGACTCGATTATCTTGCCAGTGTTAAGTTTCAGAAATGTTTGTAGGCTGTCCTTCAACTCCACAAAATTATCGTCTCTCCTCTTTTGAAATGCAACCAAAGTAACTCATTATTCCTTAATATCTATCATTTTTTGAAATGTCTATTCTGATAGTTTTTTGATTTGTTCCGCTATGGCCACCACTTGTAATTTAAGATGGTTCAGTGATTCCTGTATTTTCATTATAATGGATCAGTACTCTCTGATACTAAATATTATGTACCTTAATCAAATGTGTGGAAGAAATAGAATTGAATTAGATAGGAGATGAGAATTGAGAGATATTTAGGAGGAAAGATTAGAATAAAATAAGGAGATGACGTGGATAGATTAGACAATACACAAAAATGTTGTTAGTTGTTATTTCTCTGCTCCTCAAGAGATTACATTGCATTATGTTATATAAGCATTACAATAAAGTTTCAATTAAGCGACAATAATTATAGAAAAGTAACTGAAAATTTAAAAGAAATAATTAAAAGTATAAAATTAAATTTGAAAATAAATGAAAATTAAATATAAAAATTTAAAAATGAAATTTGAATGGGAACTCATCAGAGAAATTTGAATGTCGCTCTCGATGTCTCTCCTGTTGCTGCTCCCGATGTCGCCCTCACTGCCATCGCCGGACCGATAGAGAGACAGGGAGTGAGAGAGATATGAGTCTCTCGCAAGAGAGACAGAGGGGTCTTTTGCACGCGAGAGAACGGGTGAGAGAGAGAGAGACCATGAGAGAGGAAATGGATTAGAGAGGGAAAGAGAGCTAGAGTAAGAGAGAGAGGAGGGGGAGACGAATGAGGGAGACGGGACGAGACCCCTGAACCACGATGCTAACGTCGTTAGAGACCATCGCTCGATTCTTACCTCGCACGTGCTATCCCATACTAAAGCTAAGTAGACAAATCATCGCTTGACACGTTAGGCTTGTACCCACTTCGTTGGTTATCACACAAACCACGCCTGTAAAAAATGAATAAAAAAATGAAAAGACAAAAATAACGTGAGAATAGCTAATTACTAAACGTAAAAAGCCTACGAAGATATCACTATAAATCATACCTGCTTATCGATTCCAGTAGAATACGAGAAGACGACTAAAAATGGACGGAAGAAAAAACATTACTGTTATCATTAACCTTATGGTGATACTCGCATTGATGATTGCCGGTGTAGCCGCTGCAATGAACCCTGGGTGCTACAATGAAAACAATAAAGAATACAGTCCACCTTTAAAAATAAATGTAGCTATTTAAGTTTCCGCAACCATCATGGGTGTAGGTCTGTCCATGTGACCTTTTTATATATTTTCTAAATAAAATGACTTTTCTGGTTTCTTTTCTTTTCTTTATCTACCATGGTAACTTTGCTTGCTACATCACAATCTAGAATAGTACATCGAGTAGAACAAGCTCTAGATGGGCCAGTTCAAGGATATCTTGATCAGAGATCCTCACCATATCAAAAAATTGGTTGGCCTGTCAGCAGGCCTAGTTATATTGATTGGCTTCATCAGCACCGTTCCACCCAAGATCATGTTGAATTTTATTTATTTATTTATTTTTAATTCATCGGTGGGATTATTGGTTTTCCAAGACACTAAATTATTAGGTGATGAAGAAATGATAAAGGCTTCTTGTAGGGCCCATTTCACCGGATGAGTGCCAGATTAGGACCATTCACCTATGTGTGGCCAAGCCAAAATTTAATGCCACTTTACTATACCTAGCCATAGATTTGGTTGGAAGTAGTGTTGCAGCCATCAATCTTCCCAATGGTAGGATGTTGATTTGGATAAAATCGGTCAAGACGTTGATTAAATTTTGTGGGTGATTGGAGAACTCTTACAAGAAATGCAACTCAATGCAGGTTGTGAGTCCTATGGCCCATGTACGGAATGTCAAGGTTGGGATTGTATGATCATCTGTGATCGGAACTATGAGCCTTATTTCCTTGAACGGAGAATCGTTGGTTTCTTCTGCAGAAGATAAATAATAAAAGTTCCAATATTATTATCAAGTATGTGTGAGCCTTTTCACGGATACACTTTCACACATACACGATTCGTAACCAAATTTTTTTATTACACTTTCAGCAAATGTGGGCACTTCAATTATTAACCCCACATTTTTGTAGGCATGATCTTCTGTGGCCCCCATCATGGTAAATGTGTTAGATCCACAGTGCCCATCCATGTTTCCATATCATTTTATTGCATGAACCCCAAAACTAGACAGATCTAAAGGTCAAATGGACCCCACCACATCAAATAGTGGTAATTGTATGCCTACCATTGAAAACTTCTTGGGGCCACAAAAGGATCGGGTAAATCAGATATTTGTGTTTTCCCTTCATCCAACTGTGTGACCAGATGAACTGGTAGGATGGCAAATAAACATCGTGGTGGGTGCCACAAAGGTTTCAACGGTGAGCGTTCAAACACCACTGCTTTCTCTGGTGTGGTCCACTTGAGTTCTGGATCTGACTTGCTTTGGGGTTCATGCCCTAGACCGATCTGGAAAAAAGGATGAACACTGTGGATCTAACACATACATTGTGTGGGGCCCACATTCAAGCAATGTTCCTTAGACGCTCCGTTTTACAAGCAGTCTCACGTGATCTGCATCCGGACAATCGGCCCACGAAAAAAGTGCGAGAGGAAATTTCGGCTTTCGGAAGAAACGAAAAGAGACTCGGATTGAGAGGGAGATCGTTAAGTCGGTAAATATAAAACTACTTAAGCGTACTGATCAGTAAACACTGTGGGGCCCACTGTGATTTATGTCTCTTATCCACACCATCCATTAGTTTACCAGATCAATTTAGGTCATGAGCCCAGATTAAAACATATCCAAAGCTCAAGTTGACCACACCACAGTAAACAGTGTGAATTGAATAACAACCGTTGAAAATTCTTGGGGAGCATACTAATCTCGGATCAAGCTGATATTTGTTTTTTTTTTTTTTCTTTTTCCCCTTCATCCATCTCTGCCTGACCATATGATCAGGTTAGATGATAAATAAACATCAATATGGGCCCAAAGAAGGTTTCAACGGTAGACATCATTATTTACACTGTTTTCTGTGGTGTGGTCTACTTGAGCTTTCGATATGCTTAGATTTTCGGATCGTGGCCTTAAATGATTTAGAAAAACGGATGTACGGCACGGATAAGAAATATATATATCCATGGTGGCCCCACAGAGCTTAATCAGTACGTTTAACTCGGTAACAGTATCGCTTACAGACAATCCGCACTCACGAAAAGAGTGCGAGAGGAGATTTCGGCCTTTGGAAGAAACGAAAAGAGACTCATAGAGAGATGCAATTGTTAATATAAAACTGCTCCAGCCACTGAAACTCATATCGTAGTTGAAGAGAAAGAGAGGAAAAAAAGAAGAAGAAAGTAATGAAAACCTCGTGCAAGTTGATTAAGATGATACTTTTGGCAATACTGATATTGGCTTTGCTCGCTGAAGGAGCAAGGAACGAACCAGGGTACGGAAGAGGGCCCTCCTGCTGCTACCCATTAGTTACCGAATGCTGCCTCCCTCAGAATGCTACTACTTAGCACCTTCTCAAGCTATATATAGAATAAAATATCGTATTATGTAACCCTTTTTACTTATTTAATAAATAAGACAGTCTTCTTTCTTTTCTTATGAATGGCTTGGATCATTTGAAATTTCCAATATGAGATACTTGATTGGGGTGAGCCGTATTATATGAATGGCTTGGATCATTTGAATATTATTCCATGCATGACAGCTAGTTAGACTTGTGCATGTGGTCCATTTCCTGCATGGCATAGACCCCTATGCAGCATACACACTTATTTACTAAGAATCCTAATTCAAATTAGCGATTGCCAGTGTCGTGACAACCGTTGCCTTGAACCTTTGAAATTTTACCAACTGTGGAAGGTGCATTCACATAAAAACAAAAAATAAATAAAATAAAAATAAATAAATCAACGACCTGGTGGTTACACTCATCTGATCTGTATGATTTTTGTACTATAGCCTGGCAATGGATGTATTGAATGAATGGGCAAACTAGAAATATTGATTTACCACCTCAAATATTATTTTAGTATTTCGGCAATTTTCATAACATCCCATGAAGCATGGAGTTAAACAAAGAATATTGATCTTGGGGTAATCTTCATGTAGTGTCCTAGCTTAAAATCTTGGAGTGAGATGGCTTGAAGAGCGGTGATTGGTGGGACTCGCAGAAAGAGATGAATCGGACAAGGCACTCAGCTACAAATAACCTATGGATGCAGTGGATTCGAAGGAAAAAAACAATGTCAGATGCCGATGAATGCATGTAGAAAACTAACCACAAAAATATTGTACCAAAGCTCAATGAATGTAGTCAACCTATGCCATGATTCAACAGGCCTTCGCTAACGTTTGCCATCTCAGCATTTACCAAAGATAATCTACATGCTTACCAAAGATAATCTACATGCTAAATAACTTTTCATCATCCTACTGCCCTATTATTTCTCGCACTCGATAACACCAATTTCCATAAACACCTAAGCACGATGAAGAAGAATATTAAAAAGTGGACACATATATTATTGAGAGACAGGTAATCAGAGAGAAAGAGGTTAACAAGATCAGAATAAAATGCTGTGCTATAATAGAAATCAGAACAAAACAGTCCCTACAATGAGGAAAATAGAATAAAAATCAAAATAAAAGAGTCCCCATAACAAGGGAAAGAAATTTCTTCTAGACCCCTAGGGCTCGTTTAGATAAACAATAAGTAGATCCGTATCTCAGGTGGATCACATCATAGGAAACAATTAGCGAAGGTCCTTACAAAATTTCAGAGATAGTTCGACTAGAGACTCATTACTTGGAGAGCATACAAGGCAGAATCCTTCATCACCCAAGGAATGCATCATAAGAAGTTCAATAAGCTGCTAGACAACTAAGATTGTGATAAGGCACTTTATGCCATATGAGAATTAATGAAGTTTTTACTATTTTCCTGAAAGATGTTCTAGGATCCGATGCTCGGGCACCCTTATTTCCGGAGGATAAGAGGCTCAGGAACACAAGATTTTCCCCAGCCGAGTACTTTGTTATCAAAAGATATAATTCGAAAAGAATCAGTTGGCAAATCAATTTGCTCGAAGGGAGGAGGATGCCAACTATGGCACTCTCCGACTGAGCATAGTTTGCTCAGACAGACTGGCAAACAGTTTGATGAATGAGTATATTAAAAAGCTCAATGAGCCAACCATTAACTAATTTAAAGCTTGCTAAACTGCGAACTAAACTCTTGCATGTTAAACGGGTAAGTTAATAAAGCCGAAAGGGCCACTTAATAATCGAGGACTGAGCGTCAAGCTCAAATTATCAGTAATGCATCCACTGCCCGACTCTCTTCAATTGGCATATCAATTTGCTCGAAGCGAGGAGGATGCCAACTATGGCACTCTCCGACTAAGCATAGTCTGTTCAGACAGACTGGCGAATAGTTGGATTAACGAGTATGTTAAAAAGCTCAATAAGCCAACCATTAACTAATTTAAAGTTTGCTAAACTGCGAACTAAACTCTTGCATGTTAAATGGATAAGTTAATAAAGCCTAAAAGGTCACTTAATAATTGAGGACTGAGCCTCAAGCTCAAATTGTCAGTAAAGTAGTTTACCATCAGACAAACATGCGATTAATGAGACAAGGAGAAGTAAAGAAAAAGTCTTTTCATTGATTCTCAAAATAGCTAAGGTAGTACATTCAAAAAGAAAAATACAACTGCTACTCAATAACAACTTCGTGAGAGTCTTTAGTAATTGGCAAGGCTTCAACAAGAACGGGCTCGAAGGTCTTAGCGACAGGAGTAGAGGGAGCAGAAATCTAAGTGATTGAGGCTAGGGTTTCAGTGGTAACCTCTTCCCCAGCATCAAGGGCCTCAGCAACTACCATTGTTTCTTCCTCTTTAGCGGTTCTCTCCTCTTCAACGATTTTCTCCTCTAAGTTGTTAAAGCCCAAGAGGTCAAGGCCACAATGTAGTCTTTGAAACACCTTTAGAGCCCGACTCTGAGTAGTGGAGTATACCAAGAGCTAGTCCTCAACAAGGGCCTCAGATTCCTTGAATGCATCTACTGCTCAACTCTCTTCACTTTGAAGTCTCTCCTCCAAAGTGATTTTTTCCGCATGTAGTCGAGTGACCTTAGACTCGAGGGTGACTTTCTCCAACTCCAGCTGCTTATTAGCACCTTGGAGTTGTAAAAATCATTGTTCTAGTCCCTTATAACGGGACTAAAATTCTTGGGCAGAATTATTGGAGACTCAAACTCGGTTCTCCAACTCTTTATTACGCCCTTCGAGGGCGTTAGCTAGTTTATCCTTTTCATGAACACTGACTTTTATGGCATTTGCCTTCTTCTCGGCGTCCGTTACAAGGCAATCCTTCTCGATCAGGAGTCGCCTGTCATTAGTGACATCATTGTGGGCCTCAAGTGCTTGCTAATTACATCAAACGAAAATGAGGTTAGAGAAGAAATGCAAGCGTATGAATTTTGAAACTTTAATCTAATAGAGAGAAGTCCTCACCTGGATGTATTTAACTCCCACGAGAGTAGTGGTCTCCTCAGCTGCCAGCTGACAAATTGGCTTGAGGTTATCTCTCCCAATGTAGTCGAACATAAATCAACATATCGGTATCAGATGGTCTAGGACTGAGTAGCCTCCCAAAGAGGAACTGTCAGCTCCTGAGTAGGAACCATAGGAGATTGACCCCCTCCGGACTTGGGGGCAATGCGCTGAGCCCCTGCGGCAGCTGACGGTCTCGCGGGGGGTGGTGGTGGAGGCTGAAGACATGCAGTTGTAGGAGGATGAGATTAAGAGGAGGGCCCTACCCCTTTGGTCTTCTTGGGAGGCCTGCTCATAGAAGGTAGGAGGTTGGGGGTGAGTCTCTTCTTGCTAGGTTCCCAGAAGTCATCTCTACTAAATAGAAACCTATGTTAGAAACGTGAAAGGAATCATCACTCGGCATAAAGGAAAAAAGAACTCACAAGTTTTACCGAGGATGAGACCGCTGTTTAGAAGGGAGGAAGGATCTAGAAGGACTTTTATGTTCCGGGACTCTTCGTGCACTCGGATGACCTTCTGAATTTTCTCCTAAATCCCTTCAGCATTTCAATTGATACTCCTGCAAAGAACAAGAAAAGAGAAAAAGGTTAGTGTTGAGTCCTTAGTCAAATTGCTTGGAGAAAAAAAAAGATAATTTCTAAGAGCTCTGAATTGAGAGAAAGGTGCGAGGGGAGGAATCCTGAATTAGAGCCTCCTCGGCCTCAATTGTCTCCCAGGCACTCGAAGCAAAGAACCACCCATCTTTTCAGTCTTTGTTGCACGATGGGTTCTGATGGATAAATTTCTTTCCATGTCAATATGTAACAACCTCGCCCAAAGACAAGATATTGTCCGCTTTGCCCAAAGGCGTATAGATTTGTTCACGGGTTTTCCCCAAAAAGCATCTTATCCTTAATGCGGGAACTCCACATATAGCCAAGACCTTGGGTGCTCATCCATCCAATGTGGGACTAACCTTCCCCAGGCCCTACTAACTGGAGTGCTATTTTCGAAGCCCGACCGATCTCATATCAGGGACTCGTTTGAAAATTCACGCTTGGACCATAGCCAAGCTGCACCGGGGCATTAGAATCCCCCACCCTTAGGGTAGAGCTGCCCGTGGCTCTGATACTACCTGTAACAGCCCTATCCAAAGATAAGATATTGTCCGCTTTGCCTAAAGGTGCATAGATTTTTTCTCGGAGTCTTCCCCAAAACACGTCTTATCCTTAAGGCAGGAACACTACATATAGTCAAGACCTTGGGCGCTCATCCATCCGATGTGGGACTAACCTTCCCCAGGCCCTACTAACTGGAGCGCTATTTTGGAAGCTCGACCGATCCAACATCAATGACCCAGATGACAACCCACGCTCGGACCACAGCCAGGCTGTACTGGGGCGTTAGACAATATCTGAGGTAATACCACCCATTATAGTAGTTTTTTTTTTCAGTTGGAATCTTAAGGAACTCCTCAACGCTGAGCTCTCCAATGCCGGATTGCTTTCAAAGCTTGTAAGAGCCCAACATCATCCTCCAACTATTTAACTAGAGTTACCCAAGGCAATCCTCAATTGAATCAAGACCTCCCTTACGAAAGGGTGCAGAGGAAACCTAAATCCTACCAAAAAAGGATACGTATACATGACCACATCCCCAAGAGGCGGCCTACTTGGACCTTCACCCACTTGAGGCAAACACGTTATTATAGATTCTGGAATATGATAATCAGATCGGAGCTTTTCTAGCTCTGACTTAGAAAGGGTACATGGGTGGTTGTCAGCAGAGTATAATACTTCGGGCGAAGAAGAGGTTTGATTGGAAACTCTACAATTCAAGTGATTTGAAGAAGATGAGTCCTGCTTCGGACTAAGAGCTTTTAAAACGATTGACCATGGCAGTAAACGAAACCCTAAATGGGTGGAGACAGAGACAGGGAAGGAAGGAAAAAAACCCTAAAATGCTGATTAAATATTAGTCGATAATGAAAAGAGGGATAGGAAATACCTAAGTGCGAGAGGTCACTGTGATGACTTGAAAATCACTAAGTCCAGCACAAGAAAATGAAAATACAGAGTTTTAGTACTTGGTGCCTCAACGGAGAAGATGATGTGCTATTTATAAGTAATCATGCCTCCGTTTCTCTCTCCCCAAGGCGATGACACTTGGCTGCTCCTCATTCATTATAACGTAAGAGGCAACATGCCGCATTTAATGCACTGCATGGTTTTGTACGAAAACGAATGATTATGACATTCTTGCTTCTCGCTTATTTAATGTGACGATGACCCTTCGAAATTTGCATCAGCTGTATATGACTGTTACATTAATCCAAGTGCAAGAAAGATCCTTTTCGGATAATCCGAGAGCATATTTCAAGTTTCATGCTCAGCTTCTTCGACTACAAAACTTGGGAGGCAATTGTTATGGGTAAATCCGAATATGTGGCCCTGATCACCATCCAGAAGATCACAATCGTTGATATATCTCTCACAAGGGTCATCTCACCACATGCGTGTTAGAGAAGGATCCAAGCCTATCAAGGCGGAGAGTTCTCATATTCAACGTGGAGTCATGGATATAGTCCCGAGGGCTTGTCTTCAACCTTTGATAGCGGACAGAGACCTGGCGCCTCAGCTTTAGCCTCAGGTAACGAACATGATGCTCAGGCCTTAGCCTCAGATATTGGCACCCGCCATATTGTCCCCACTCCATCCTGACAATTCAATCGAGGATGCCAAGTGTTATCTGCACTAGACATCCTCAGATCTAATCACCTATTGCACTACCATACGAAAATAATGATTAGCATCCGGGATACACGAGATCTGGACGTGATAAGGACAGTCTCGATTAATCAGGATCATATTCTAGATGGGGTCTACGAATCTGCCACCATCAACTGGAATCATCACCTATAAAATGACACCTCCGAATCCCATACACAACCAAAATGATTATGCTTAATCATCTCCCTTATTTACTTCATCATCGGAGGGTCCTTACCCGGCACGATCGGCGCTCCCTCACGATCTTCCTTTGTTCGCTTTCAAACGTTAACGGATTAATCACCCGGCATCTACGTGGGTCCAAGGAATTTCACGCGGGAAGGGGCACAACCGAGCAAACCACATGATAATCATTTCCTCAAGGCGAAATGTGTGGACTCCACTTCAGGACACGCGTCCAAAAATGATGCCAAAACTCAAGTAGGGCACACCATGGGAGTCGGTGAGGATTTGTACGTTCTGGTCTCAACCCAATGGGAATAATCTTACGAACGGTCTTGATGTGAACATAATGTGGCCCGGAGATGGTTTAAACGTGAGTGTTTCCACTCCCAACTGTTCCCGTCGTGTGGCCCACTTGAGTTTTGGATCTTCATAACTTTTGCGATGTCTTAAAGTGAGTTGGAAAAAAAAATTGACGGAGCCAATTTTTCACTGAAATCACGGTGGACATATAGAGAGAGAGAGGGATTGCGCCGACAGAACCTCCGGTTGGAACGGGTACACGCAATTCACGTCCGTGAAGAATAGAGCGATGTAGCATATATTAAGAGAACATGCCAATCCCTATTCTCTTGATTCCAACCCCACGGACGCAGATTCCATGGGAAAGCCTCGGGCAGCCTGCGCTGGTAACCTAGGGAGGGCCACCGTGATGTTTTTGAGAAATTCACTCTGTTTATCTGCTTTGTAAGATCATTTTAGGACATTACACAAAAAATTAGACGGATCGAAGAGTTAAGTGGGCTGAAAATGTGAGGATTTTTCATTTAGTGTGGCCCACTCTTTTTTTTTTTTTTTTTATATAATGTCTTAAAATGATATCACAAAGCAGATGAACAGAATAGATTTCTCAAAAACATCAAGCTAGGCCCTACTTAAGATAGCAGCGCAGGAACTTCCTGCTAAGGCTTTTGCAACCCGACCGTGCTGCATTAGGATACGTCAACGCTTCTGTCGTGAATACGTCACCTTCCAATGATCCAAAGCTGTGGACCCACCATGATGCATATGTTTTATCCATGCCATTCATCCATTTTTTCATATTAGGGCATATATAAAAAATTGAGGCAGGTACAAATCTCAGGTAGACTACAACATAGGGAACCGTGGTGATTGAACGCCCACCATTAAAAGCTTCCCGAGGGCTACAAAAGTTTTGGATCAATCTAATATGTGTGTTTTCCCTGTGATCTATTCAACTGGTTGGATGGAAAATAAACTGGGCCTATGAAAATTTTTAATGGCGGGTATTTGGGTATTTAATCAATACTGTTACCTGTGGTGTGGTCCACCTGAGATTTGCACCTTCCTCGTTTTCAGGTTTATGCCCTAATAAAATTAGTTGGTATAATGGATTGAACGTGTAGATAAAACACACAGATCATGGTGGGCCCACAGACCTTTTCCAGTAACACACGACACCGAATGCACTACTCAATCGGAGTGCTACGTAACAGAGTGTTTACGGGCATCTTTCATCCAAAGGAACCCTACGAACCGGTTCAACCAAAAGAATGCAAAATCCAACGTATCCTATTGCATTACGTTAGATGTATTGTGGACGGGGCGGGATTAGGTACTGCCCCAACCTGTCCTGAGCTCGGGACGGGCTGGGACTCTGAGGGACACCATGATGTATGGATCTTATCCACACCGTTCATTCAGTTTTCCATATCATTTTAGGTAATGAGATAAAAAAAAATAGGGCAGATCCAAGCTCAAGTGGACCATGAAATGAGGATTAAATGCTGACCGTTGAAAACTTCTTATGTGCCTTTCGTGGATCAAGCTGATATTTGTGTTTTCCCTTCATCCAGTTCTCTATGATTTTATTAACAGGTTGGATGGAAAATAAATATCAAGGTAAGCCCTAGGAAAGTTTCAACGGCAGGCTTCATTAGCAACGCTGTGAGCCATTTTTTGTCTCATGACCTAAAATGGCATTGAGAACGGAATGTACGGTGCGGATAAGATACATAAATCACAGTGGGTCTCAGAGTCCTTGGCGTGTTGGGGAAGTACCTACACAGACGTGGATTCCCGGTAAAAGTTCCTACGCTGGGAACCTAGATAGGGTCCACCTTGATGTTTTTAAGAAATCCACCCCGTCCATCCTCTTTAGGAGATCATTTTAGGGAACTATGCGAAAAATGAACTCGGATCCAAGACTCAAGTGGGCCGCACTAAATGAAAAGGTAGGTAGGGAAATTCTTACCGTTGAAACCCAGTCATGCTTATATGCCATCAATACCGTTCATAACGTCATTCCTACTGGGATGAACTGAAAACACAAATATTAGCCTGATTTATAACTTCTGTGGCCCCACGGATATTTCAACTTCGGACATTAAATCCTCACATTTTCGGCCCACTTGAGTCTTAGATCCGGCTTGTTTTTGTATAATATTTTAAAACGATCTCACAAATCTGATGGATGGTGTGGATTTCTCAAAAACACCACGGTGGGCTCTACCTAGGTTCCCAGCGCAGGAACTTCCTCGAGGGAACCCACGTCCGTTTTTTACATACTGCGTAAAACACGTTTCGTAGAGAACTTCGGTCCCATATATGACCGCATGCATACCTAATTGATACACAACATTAAAGCGATCCTATATTCCCTGTATCGAATCTCTCATATGGAGGATGAACGAGGTAAGAATCTCTCTCTCTCTCTCTCTCTCTCTCTCTCTCTCTCTCTCTCTCTGTACTGTGTATCATGTAGTCTGATTCCTGTGTATTTTCATACATTCTTCTTCCTTTTTTTTTCTCGTTCAATCGGTCTATCCTACAACAACTGTCTCAGATTTGTCAAGTTTTTACACTGATTTTAGAGTTTCATCGGTGCATGCTCCTAAATTTCAACTGTTCAGGTCCACGCTAGGATTTATAATCATAAATTAAAATATAAAAAAAAAATCTGAAAACTTAACTGGATCTTAAACTGGGTCGAATTCACTCAAAGAGTACTCGACCCGATTCAGCTCAATATTTAATAATTATAGTGTTAAATAAAATAAAGGAATCACTTTTAAGAGCCTTGCCTACTATGGAAAGCTAGCAACTTTGCCTCTCATTCTCCCCTTCTCCAAAGCCTTGACAAGGCAAGTGACTCATTCCGAATTAACGTGAGTCTTGTCAAGTTGCCCAATTATTCGGGTTGATTTGATGAGTCTTCCTGTATCTGAACCCGGTCACCAGGACTTGAGCTTCCTAGTGACTTGGTGAGATTTTTCGAGTTGATTGGGTAGTTTTGAGTTGAGTCAGTGAGCTCTAGAACTATAATTTATAATACTTTTCAAGTGGGACTCTGGCTTTTTTTTTTTTAATGAAAATAATTTGAGTAATAAAGACGTGGAGCTATACATCGGAGACCAACTCAAAAGGAAAAAAATTAACAATGCTATGGGCCAGCCCGCAACACACACACACACACACACACACACACACACACACACAAACAGATGCCAGGCTCCGCCCAACTCAGTCAGTCCAATCTGACATTACCCAGGCCCACCTGATCAAGAAACATCGACCCTCGGATCGACTGGGAGAGATTAGATGGGCAAAGAAAAAGCCGGTTCCTCTGGGAGCCACTCCCATGTGTGTCAGCCCATCAGCCACTCCATTCGCTTATAAATCTTGAAATGTTCAGGGCTCTTGGAACCGAACCGAAGTATACCAGAAGCTCCACCCTGGATTCCCATCTCGGTTAAACAACTCAACCACCAACTTGGAATGGCTCTCCACTTTAATCATAGAGAAACCTCGATCCACGCACAAGGCCAGCCCCTCTACCTGTGCACAAACTTCAGCTCGTGAATTGTAACCCAAACCATATCCCCAAGAGAAAGCAAATACCCCCCCCCCCCCCCCCCCCCCCCCCCCCTATGAAGCATCCATGTTCAACTTCACCCTCAGTCTGCGGGTTTAGCCCAAGGGTCCCCAAGCAACCACACCACCCATTTTTGTTATCCACACAATGACCTCATAAAGTGGAACTAAAATACATGTAATCATGCATGACTTTGAGGTCATATAAGTCTCATCGTAGATTCACAAGTCAATGATCCAGGCATGATGAGACTCGCATCTAGAGACTTGAACCATCCTACCTCATTGGAAAAAAAATGACTCTTAAGAAATTGTTGAGTGAGTTATTTATTTATTTATTTTTATGACAAGCTAGTAATGCTGGAACTAATTTTATTATCTGGTATTTACAGATGAAACTAATGACTCTCCTATTGAGGAAGTAAGGCTTACAGTTCCCATAACTGATGATCATACACTGCCAGCCTTTACGTTCCGTACATGGGCGATAGGACTCACAACCAGCATTGGGCTGGCTTTTTTGCAACAGTTCTCCAGCTACAGACAAAATTCTATCCTACATCTCTCTTGACTTTGTCCAAATCATCATCTTACCGTTGGGAAAATTGATGGCTGCTATACTTCCAACTAAATCTATCAGAATTCCATGGACCAAGTGGGCGTTTACATTGAATCCAGGGCCATTCAACGTTAAAGAGCATGTCTTAATCACCATCTTTGCCAACCAAGGACTCAACACCCCCCTTCCAGTGGCAATGATGACAATGATGAAAGCTTTTTTCCACATCAAGTTTCATCCAATGGCTGTCTTGCTTTTGTCGTTCACATCCCAGGTAAGCATCCTTCTCATGTGTGTACGTCCAGGACTTTTCAGGACTTTTAAGTACAACTTACCTTATAAACAAACTACTTGTATTAATAGTTGGCACTGTTTAACAACTCGAAAACTCAGACTGGTTATCTAGCCAGGTCATTAAAACGGGTGCGAATTAGGTGTTACCTGGGGAACAGCTTTGTGGGTGTTACCTCTACGGTGGGGCTCACATTGATGATTTTCTATATATCCACGCCATCCATCCGTTTCTATTGACCATTTTAGGATGGGATACCAAAATTTATAGAGACCCAAGTCTCAGGTGGCCCACACCATATGAAACAGTGTTCATTGAGTGCCTCACCATTAAAAATTCTAAAGGGCCCATTGTAACGTTTTGTTAATGTTTATTTGCAATCCAACCTGTTGATAATGTCAAGAAGATCTAGATGAAGGTAAATTAGAAAGATCATATTGATCCAATGCTTTTGTGGCCCGCAAAATCATTTTAATGGCTATTCATTACTCTTTCTATTGGTATGGTCCACTTGAGATATGGATCTTCTTATAATTTTGGATCTTGTCCTAAAATCAGATGGAAAAACAGATGTATGGAATGGATAAAAAAAAAAAAACACACCCACTAAGTTGTTACCCGGGTAACACCTAATTCGCTCTCATTAAAACATAATGGGCACAAATGAGAAAATCAGGGGGCTAACAAACATAGCTCAAAAGATGGTGAACCATTCACGATCACAGTCCACATAGTTGCTCCTTCAACTCAGCGCCTCCCAGTAGATTTAGGGGGTAAAATTTCCAGAAGAATTTGGTATCCAAAAAGCCACTCTCTGGTTATATGTATGAATACTTGAATTCATGACTTGTTTAAGAAGAAGTCGATTATACCAAGTACAAGACTTAAGATTATCACTAACCCGTGCAAGTTATCAAATCTTGTACAAGCATTTGATTTGTGCACATTTATAAACATTTGCACATGCATTTAATTTGTAGTGCATGGTTGTTAGCATTTGGCAGTTGCGAGTCTCCAACCCCTGATAAAAGAGGGAGAGGAATATTGTTGATGTTAAGTGAGCAAAATCCTAACCTAACTTGACCAGGGCTATGATGATGATAGTTAATTTTTATGGATGCAGTTGGTGGGCTATGGATTTGATGGTTTATTTGTCAAGTTGTTTATTTTCATGAATGCAGTTGGTGGGCTATGGATTTGTTGGTTTATTTGTCAAGTTGCTTGTAGACCCTCCAAGAATGTGGTGGCCTCAAAATTTAGTCAAAGTGTCCCTCTTCAGGTCTCTCTCTCTCTCTCTCTCTCTCTCTCTCTTTTTATATCTAGATTACATTGTAACGTTTTCAAATCGCCCTGACATGATGCATGTGGAGATCCCATTAGGTACTACTTGAGCCTATGCAGAGCTTGGGACATAAATCCTTGCAACAATCTTGCAAGATGAATAGACAGTTTGGATATAACACATACCTCTTGGTGGGGCCAGAGAACTTGCTGACGTTAATACACCAGCCAAGCTGCGTGTGTAGGATACACCGGCCAATCCGCTTCCTCAAAATATCCTCCTCTGACATACTACCCTATCCTGAGCTCTGCACAAGCACAGGTAATAACTAATCGGCGCTCATTCATGTGGGACAGCAACTAACGTCAACACCCAGGTTTGGCCGTGTGTCAAAAAATCATGTGGATCCATGACTCAGGTGGGCCATCCGAGACGGAATAGTTTAGAAGGGATGCCATCCTTGATTCTGTGGAGGTCTCAATGTATTGTGTATCTGGAATCCAATCCATTCATTCAAAATATCTTCCTCTGGTGTACAAATGCCACAAAATTAGGCCAATTTGAATCCAATCCATTCAATCCGAACATCTGCATCTGATGTATGCATGCCGCAAAATATGCCAGTTTGACACGCAGGTGGGGCACAATGCAAAGTAATGGTGGATTCCGTCTACCTACTGCTCTTGCTCATGAGCTCTACATGTGTTTTAGAATTTTCTTTTTTCTTTTTGTATTTGCCTGATTTCGGTGCACAGGATAACATTACAATTCCAAAACCTTTTAAATCACGTGGGATTCTCAATCAACAATCAGGGTACGGTTCATTCAATAGTACCATTGGGACAAAGCCATGGTGCAAGAGTCGTGCCAATCATCAAACTAAAGTGCTGCTTTGGATATGATGAATAGATTTTTCACTTTGATCATCGGACCTAATTTGCTTATGGGTTCAACCTTGACTGTCCTTTCCTCATTTAATTATAGGATGACTAGGATCCGCAATTGGCATAATTGTGTTATTTAGGATTACACATTAGCTCATTTAGCCATGTGCCCTAAAATCAGCAATTCAAAACTTAGGTGAGCTGCACCCGCATGAACAGTAGGGAGGGAACACTTGGCAATTGTTTGCACTCAGCCCACCTAATTAAATTTCAGAATCATGTAACTTCCGATTTCTTCTTGTTCAAACCTTGGAAGCGAAGCACACAAAGTGGAATCAAACAAGGTAATCATAATAGCAATAAGGCAAATTCAACACACAAGAGACAATACGATTTTTTACGTGGAAAAACCCTTTCGGGCCACGGCACAAAGCTTATCACTATGAAATTGAAGCTTACAACAGATGAAGGAACCTAACCCGAATCTAAAGCCCCACAAAAGAAAAACCTTAAAATTTTCTCTCTCTAGAACTCTGCAATCCACAAACAATCTAAGATGCCTTAATCCTGCAATTACACCCTATTATATAGTAATAAATCATAATTAGAAATGACTTACTCAAAACCACGTGAACCTCGTCCGACATCTTGACGACTCTTGGTCACCCGAGGATATGCAAAAATGTCCAAAGAGTTCACTATATAAATCTGATAAGTTTTGGTTGCCCGACCAATCTGGTTAGGTCGCCGGATGGCCTCGTCTTAGCATAGATTTGAGGCACCCGATTCTAACATTTCTTTCATCTATGACGGACAAGTACAATAAATGGATTGGATGGAATAACACAACCCGATGCTACCGGGCAACTAATGTGGGTGTTCCCTCTCATATGTTCCCTGTGTTACCGGTTACCTTCGTAATTGATTGACCTTATTTCGGCTCAAGAACCAACATATGAGGGGCCACCTGATGGTCGGAGTGGATGTCCTGAATACATCACGAGGGACTACCATGTGATCATTACCCTTTGTATTTGTCTACCTTGCTTAATAACTAACTGACTATTTTCGTTATTTCTCTAGGACATTGCATGAAACTGATGAGAGGCTAAAGGGGCAGCTAACAAGATTTCAGTTCTTCCTAGTAGCTGCTGTATCGAGCTTCGCTTATTACATTGTCCCCAACTATTTTTTTCCATCTATAACGGCCCTCTCATTTGTTTGTTGGATTTGGAAAAGTTCAGTCACAGCTCAACAGATAGGTTCAGGTCGCAACGGTTTAGGCCTCGGGTCCTTTATGTTGGATTATTCAACCATACTGGCATACGTAGGGAATCCCTTTGCAACCCCTGTGGAGATGATAGTAAACACTATGGTTGGATTTTTCTTAGTCGTGTATGTACTTACCCCAATTGCATACTGGACAAACTCATTCAGTGCCAAGAAATTTCCAATTTTCTCATCGCATTTGTTCGACGCCAACGGTCATGTGTACAATGTATCACGAGTACTAGACACGAAAACCCTTACTTTAGATGAACAAGCATATAATGATTATTCGAAGATCTATCTCAGTGTCTTGTACGCCATCGGTTATGGATTTGGATTTGCAGCAACAACTGCTACTTTCACTCATATATTTCTCTTCCATGGAAGGTGAATCTCTTTCTTCCTTCATGTTACATTACTTTTTTCTCAGCTTTTAAAAAATATATTTTCTATTATTTTTCTAGTCTTTTCCATTATGTTGGAGAATACAAAATACAAAATGTACATGCATTCTCTAACACATTATAATACCTGGTGTGTGGCAGGTAGGATGGTGGATTGAGACCATCCATCTTTTATAGGTCCTGTACAAGGACGGCTCCATTTTAAAAATGCACTAAGGGGATGACCAACCAAGCCATTTCTTCACATTCAATGAATGTTGACAGTTGTCCACTTTCATTCATAGTATCCATTTGATATGGCTGGTGCAGCAAGTGCCTACCACAAAGATGGGAAACAAATTTATTGCATGAGATCCACCCAGTCCATCAATTACATCGCTCTTGCTCTGTACTTGGTCTTCATCTCATTACATCGCTCTTGCTCTGTACTTGGTCTTCATCTCAAAAGTCAGGCCAATTCAAAACTCACATGGGCCACACCATAAGGGACAGTGTAAAATCGTGCATAAAACCCTTATAATATTCATGCTATGTGGCCCACTTGAGTTTTGTGGTAGTATGAATTTTGGGCTGCCTTCATCCTGCTAAGGCAGGCAAGATGAATGGGTTAGATGGCATAAAATACTATATTTATCCCAAACAAAACATCCCAAACTATTTCCTATGGTGCTGCCTACTTGAGATTCTTATTGCCCTGATTTTTGGATGCTAAACAAGGTGGATCTCATGCATGTTCCCCAGTATTTGTCGCTTACCTTGCAGTTGGCACTAGCTAGTGTTGTTCTTTTCAATACCCAAAAACTCAATTCGTTATTTAATAATTAAAAATTATTTAAATGAACAGTCAGGAGTTAGTTCATTTAAAATTACTTAAACTAAGTAAAGAAGAATATGGCAACCCTTATCGTGGTTTGATGTTTGCACTTATGGTGGTGTTCCTATGTGTGGACTTTGCATTAAAGCCGAGTGACTTGGTTTTTAGACTCATTGAGTCACATTGAGTTGACCAGGTCAGTGACTAAACTTGATAACTTTCGTGGAGCCTCAGCTAAGTAAAAATTACAAGTGAGTTTTCCATTAATTTACTAATCTGGTCGAGGTTTTAGAACAACGAGTGCAGCTAGCCCTGAGTTTTTATTTATTTATTTATTTTATTTTATTTTAGAAGGAGGTGTGGTGGGAGCACACCACCTATATATAACTTTGTTGAGGTAACGCTGACATTTTTCCTACTAAAAATGCACATATAAACATGATATTGCAGATCGATTTGGAGACAAATAAAGGAGGCTTATAGTGAACAAGACCAAAATGGTGATATACACAATCGGCTAATGAGGAAATATGAGCCTGTTCCTAAATGGTGGTACCACATCATCTTAATTTCAACTGTTATCTTGGCGGTATTAATTTCCACTTTGTGGAACCAATTCCAGCTTCCTGTTTGGGGAGTTCTACTTTCAATTGGTTTGAGCTTGGTCTCGACCCTCTCTGTCGGTGTAATTCTAGCTACTACAGGCCTGGTAAGATTTCAAGTAGAACACCTCCTAGTTGTATTAAGAGTAATAATTTGGCATGATAACTTACACCAGCTGCCTAGTGCAAGTATCGAATGGCTGGTACGTTTGAGGACCACCACCAGCTTGACCGGTGGGTCCCTCTACCATGATCAAGGTTAGGAGGTCATGATGACCACATGATTGATTGATTAAAATCCGATATTGCAAACTTCAACTACATGCAAAGCTTGGTGTAAGTGATTGCAAAATGGAATCTCTCTTTAAAGTTATTTTTGTTTTAGTTTTTATACATGCATACATATGCCCATAGTCGGTGGACTGGACCGGGGCTCGGTCCCCTCAGCTCTTGGCGCATGGGGTAGCTCCCTAGAGGAAGAATCTGTGGGTGAAGGACGTTCTGGCCCCTGGAGGCCTACTTGCCTCAGTTCTGCAGCATCTGGTGATGGACCACACTCGCGAGAAGGGCTTTGCACCTCTCCGAGGGGAATCATGATCCTCTCCTTTTTCCGAGCAGAGAACCTCTGCTGGTGCCTCTCTAATTGGGCCAGCTCGGCCTGTATTTCTGTATAAGGGTATATGATAGGCAGGTCCCTGTGTTTTTAGCTCCAAGGGCTTATCTGAATTAGTTTAGTTCTGTAAAACTCTTTTTTCTCTCATTATAAAATGTTTTTGTTAACAAAAAAAACAGCTTATTTGAAAATATTTTCTAAAAGTTCCGTATACGAAGTGAAATGGACTTGAAATGTGGTTTATATAAGATCTATAACTATTACTTAAAATTCGACGAAGTAAATAGTAGTCCAGCAAGGTGTAAAGTACCAAATCCACGCGTGGGCAGTAAGCAGGCTGCTTGGGCAAACTGTGAAGGTTTAGTAGTGCACTTGGTACTTGGCAAGTGCAGGTTGCACCAGATCAGGCTAGGCTATTGGGTCTGTTATAACTGTTAACTTTGTTTCCCCTAGATGGAGCTATCTGTTGGGTCTCAAGCCTAATGAGATAGACAACTCCTCAAGCTTGCTTAGGTAGTTGAAAGTTCTCTTGACCCACAAGCATTTGACAATCGCTCCATTGAAACTATGCATTTTATTAATATTTGCATAGTTAATTTCCTTCTATATATAAGAATTAGATTTAGATTGGATCTTGAACTACTTCAATTACTTCTACCTCCTTTCTTTTCTACTCGTTTTGAGCATCCAGAGCTAAGTCAAGTACTGTGTTCACCGGGTAGTACAAGCATAATTGAATCCCTTAGACAATTGGGAGGCTTCGACTATCTTCAAGAAGAGCATAGTAGTATGTGCCTTTAAGCTACTATTGATATTCTATAATTGCAGGATCGTTTTCCTATTTTCTCTCCTATAATTTTTTTTTTGGAAGAACTCACTTTTCAAACACTTGCATGCAGGTGCTACTTCCAACTGCAATTCAAGATTTGATGATAGGGTATCTATTACCAGGCAAGCCACTTGCTATCATGACTTTTGGGACATATGGCCTTTCGACCACTCTACAAGCCATCTCACTGCTCCAAGATCTCAAGCTTGGACACTACATGAAGATTCCTCCAAGATCAATATTCCTTGTTCAGGTAACAATCTATCATAAGAATAAAAAAATTTAGAAACGGTATACGCTAAGATCCTTACCTACCTTCATGGGATGTTAGAATTGCCAAATCACTAAAATGAAATTTGAGATGGTCAATCTCTATTTTCCATTCATTCAATACCTTGCACCATTGCCAGGGCATAGAGCAAAAATCACATAGATCAGATGGTCATAACCATCAAATCGCTGATTTTTTGTTCTTTTTGAACACCATCCATGTTTGGTGAAACTTTTATGGAATCGAAGCAACCAATGTTGCAATTAGGTTTTCCCTGGTAAATAAGTGTGTGTACTTGGTATAAGTGCAGTCTTTGATGAATGAAAATTGGCCACATACCACCATGATGGCCAGTCTAAATGTAGGTGTATATATAAGTTCTCATCAATCAATCATATCCACTTGTAAACACAAACATTGGAAAATCTCAACATAACCAAATGAATATGCGCACGCATCAATATTGGTACAATGGGCCACACAAAGTCTAACAAATGCTTTGATATATTTTTCTTAGGTTGTAAGCACAGTAATCTCGTCAGCCGCTAGCGTAGGCTCTTCATGGTTGATACTCTCAACCGTAAGGAACATCTGCGAACCTACCAAATTGCCCAAAGGAAGTCCATGGACATGCCCTATGGAGGATGTGGTCTTTGATAATACGGTCCAATCAGGGGTTGTTGGGCCAGCTCACTTATTTGCGCCGCATGGTATATACTGGTGGACTTACATATTTTTCGCATTGGGAATACTTGCACCTATTCTGGTGTGGAAGCTCTCACGGCATGTTTCTAACAAGTGGGTCGGTCTCATCAACATTCCAGTCATACTAAGTGGTGGTGCGAGCATGCTACCAGCTAGGCCAGTACATTATTGGACATGGGCAGCAATAGGAATCTTCTTCAATTTCTATGTATACAGGAAGTCTAAAGGATGGTGGGCCAAGTACAACTATGTATTATCAGCAGGTCTGAATATTGGGCCTGCTTTCATCACTCTCTTACTCTATTTTGCTCTCAATAGACAGCAAATATATGGAGTGAATTGGTGGGGATTGGAGGTGGACGACCATTGCCCACTAGCCCATTGCCCTACTGCCCCTGGTATAGAGGTCGATGGGTGTCCCGTCTTTCATTGATGACAGCCGTTTGTTCTTAGTGGGCTATGACTGCTGTGATCGTGATGTTTACATAGGAGTTTTTATACAAAATTATGCACTTCGACGACATCTTCTTAGAATGTTGGTTGTTACAGGGAGGGAAGGTTTTTTGTATAGAGATTTGGTACAATAGATCCCCTCTTTTTTATTGAGGGATGGTAGCTATGGATGGAATTATATTCAAATGATCGAAGACATTCTTATGATGGGGCTCGATGCAGATGATAGGCGATATCTGAAAATATCCCATATCAGAATATTTCAACGATTTGATTATTTCACTACTTTTTCCTGAAAATATGCGCCATCTCCTTGAATTTAGTGGACCATCTTTTATGATCGCGATCCAGTGAGCCACATTGTGGGTTGTTAAAACCAAGGCCTGATTAAAGCCCACCCCCATCATGTATTAGACCCCGCCCCAATTTTTAGTTAAATATTGACCATGATTATGTTCTTCCGCTTAGGGCCCGTTGGCCTGATTGAAGCCCACCCCACTCATTATTTGACCCCACCCCGATTTTAGTTAAATATTTGGCCATGATTATGTTCTTCCACTTTGGGCTGGTTTGGATACTACTAAATAAGTACTTTTTAATTGAACTTAATTCATTAAGTTACTTTTGGCACTTAAGTTAGTTTGGTAATTAAGCATCATTGAAAAGTAACTTATCCCTTAAAAATTACAAATCATCATATAAGCTTTTTTTTTATTTTTTAATAGCTTTTTGGCTTATTACTTTTTTGTTTATCTATATCACGATTCATGTGCCCCCAATGAACTATTCCATCAAATGATGGATGACTCCAGTATTAATGTAAACCCAATCAAAAGTAATGAATAGCCTGCATCCCAAGGGGCTGATATGATGGATGACCCACTTTAAAGGTGGGGCCTGCATGATGGATCCACATCAAAGATATGCTCCTGGACAATAGACATTGAAGCTAACCCACATGATGGATGGTTCACATCAAAGGTCAACCCCTAATGATGAATGACCCACATCCAAAGCGAACCTTGCATGAGGGGCAACCCACAATAAAGGTGGGGCCTGCATGATGGACAGTGCAATGACTGGTGGGCTCCACACATGATGGGCAATTAATAATGGTGCCACATGATTCTAGACTGTAAATATAGTTGCATCAAAAAACCATGATGACAGTGCAGAGTGCTCTTAGTTGCACCTGACACTTTGAGTACTCTTATCAAGATTGTTGATGTGGTTGAGTGGTTAAGCGTCCGCGTCCATTGCCTACCATGAAGAAATAACAAGAAAAGCGTTTAGAAAA
The DNA here is from genome assembly GCA_003013855.2 of Liriodendron chinense. Classification (NCBI taxonomy): domain Eukaryota; kingdom Viridiplantae; phylum Streptophyta; class Magnoliopsida; order Magnoliales; family Magnoliaceae; genus Liriodendron; species Liriodendron chinense. Next base: position 72,894 of record PVNU02003932.1, on the reverse strand, counting down.
AAGTAAAAATAAATAAATAAATAAATAAATTTATAGCCTCTAGGTGCAAGATCCAAACCACTGAGCAGGTTGATCTATTCTTCTACATGTTTCCCAAGAAATGGATATAATCCACTCACCATATGGACTCACTATTGGAGACAAGTGAATGAGTTAGTGGTGTAGGAGAAATAATTCAAATGGAGATGAACCAGAAGAAGATCAAGAAAAAACGATCGGTCACATGCCCCTAGTGATCAACTGAATTTTGCCTAACCATCGACTAAATTTTGACTGAAACCAACCTTGCTCACTGTACTATTTCAGACCCCAAGCGGGAAGGGCCGGTGACCAGTCGCCGCTCAAACAGCGACCAGTCGATGGACCACAGCGACGAGATGAATTTTGCTACACCCACAGGTCAGCTATGCTAGCTACACTGGGTGTGGCAGTGACCCAACATGATGTATGTGTTGCATCCATGGCGTCCATCCATTTGGTGAGATCATTTTAGGGCATGGCATCAAAAATGAGGCAGATCCAAAGCTCAAGTGGACCTAGCACAGAAAAAAGTAGGAGTTGACCGCCCACCATTAAAAACTTATTGAGGGCCGCTTGAGCTTTAGATTTGCCTCAGTTTTTGTGTCATGCCCTAAAATGATTTCACCAAATGGATGGATGACATGGATACAACACATACATTATGGTGGGGTCATTGCTACACCTGGTGTAGCTAGCGTAGGTAACTCGTGGCTGTAGCAAACTTTTTCTCCACTGCAACCGACCGACCGTTGGTTCTGCAGATTTGCATGAAAAGTTGTTTTTTAATCTTTTCTTTTCATTTTTTATTAGAACTCTCTAGTTAGCCAATTAAAATTTCTTAAACATTATTTTGGCTATGTAAACGCTTTTATTTTTCGTCATTGAGATGATTATTTCTTTTTTTCCTATCAATAAACTGTTTGAGTTTTACTCTCAAGCTAATGGATTAAGTGCTCTGTTGTGCATTCAAAGAAGTCTAGTTGTGAAAAGTTCGATCATGTCTTCTGGAGCCGTACATTTGTTTTCCAAACTAAAGCGCACTTGACCAGTGGATCAACTTGATTCTTGTGCTAGGGCACCCATATAGTAGTTCTGCTCTGATGGATGGAATGGATCTTAGGCCTATTGTGGCCCAGAAAAAAAAATTAATGACCGATTACTACTATTTCTTGTACATGGTCTACCTGATATTGGATTTGATTATTTTTTGGATTGGCCCTGGATGAGTTTTCCAAAATGGTTGGACAGCGTGCATACAAGGGAAATATATTTAGGTGGGCCTAAAGTACAGGATAGTACCATGTTTGATGAGACTCGAGTCACACCTACTCCATTCTTCTCTTTCTTAGAAAGCTGCCAGCGATTACAAATGGTTACAGCGATTACAGATGGTGATGTGACATTTGAATAATGCATGAGTTGTACTATATGTATGGGTACCGTAGTGTAGGGGAGAAATCCACTCCATCTGTTTTAAAAGATTATGTTAAGATATGACAACAAAATCAGGCATATCTAAGACGCATTTTGTCAACATAATTGAAAACAATGGAAAGTGATTATCTACCGTTCAAAACTTTTTAGGCTCCAATGTGATGTTTATATGCAATCCAAACCATTCATAAAGTAGCTCAACTGTTCATAAGGTCATTAGGATGAATTGAAAGAACCAAAGATTCTGCGGCCCCATGAATGTATCAATGGTGGGTGTATAATCTCCACTATTTTCTGTTGTGTGGCCCACTTAAACTTCGGATCTACCTCATTTTTGAACTCATGTCATAAAATGATTTAGCAAACCATGTCACTTGGATGGATTTTTCACATATACTATAGTGGGCCCCACCTAGCTTGGGATTCTGAACATTACCACTACGTGTTGTAACTTGCAACGACATTCATGCAAAGAGCGTGAAATAAATAACGGCTTTTCCGAAATGCAAAGAGTGTGAAATAACTACCGGCTTTTCCGAAATGTAAAAAGCTTCACAGAGCTCTTAATACTCTCATTCCACCACAACTCTATAAGAAGAAAAGAGAGGTAGAAAATAAAGTAAAATAATAGAAATATGGAAATATTTTGGAAGAAGGTTATGCTAGTGATGATAGTAGCGTGATTGACGCTGGAGAGGGCTAGAAGGGATAGTGAGTATCCCCATCCACAGGCTAAATGGGCTGGAAGTTCTCTCTATGCTAAAAAAATAAAATACCCTTCTTCTTCTTTTTTTATTTTCTTTTATATACTCGCACTTGTATTGTTGGATTAGCGGTAGGCAGCAATTTAGATTATTCATCTAGTAGAACGAGCTCGGAGTGGGCCACACCTAAGGTATTTTTTACAACAGATCCTCACGGTCCATGCAATGATGTTAATTTAAATGCAGATGGCTGGTTTAATCATTTTGGTACTTGCCTGTATGCAGACCTACAATCATCCCAATGATAGCAGTGTGTGAGATTTTCAATATCCTTCAATGCGGTGAACAGACACCTAACTAGTTCGATGATCCCTTCGGGATGGGGACACTGCCTAATGCGTGCGTTAAATGCTCAATGCTCATACATGAAAAGTAAGAAAGAGATACATAATAGAGCAGAAAAGAAGAAGAAGAAAAAAAAAAAAAAAGGCTATTTTATTTTGTTTTTAATATAGAGAGAGCAGGTACAAGCGCTGCTTTATTCATAGCCAATTATAACACCCAATCTGCCATGGAGGGTGCTGGTAAGCCCTTTCGGGGCAGCCCATCAAGCCCTTAATTCGGGGCAGCATTGGTGATTATTTATATTTCAGCAAACTGGACTAGGAATTCTCGCACTTTTAGACATACCAAGCGTCATTAATGCAAAAATCAGTATTGTCATCACCTTCTTCCATATGGAAGCGGATTGTGTCCTGCCCCGCCATCTGGGTAGTCCTATGGAGGGGGCCACCGTGATGTATCAGTTTATATCTACTCTGTCCATCCATTTTACAAGAATATGTTAGAATATGGGCCAAAAAATGAGATAGATCCACCATGATGTATAGTTTTTATCTATGCTGTCCATCCATTTTTCCATGTCATTTTAGATTATTAGCTCAAAATTAAGGCAGAAGGAAGGTTTAAGTAGACAACACCACAGGAAGCAGCGTTGCTAAGGACGCCCACCATTAAAACCTTCTTAGAGCTCTTTATGCTGTTTATTTACCATCCAACCTGTTGACATGGTAATATACACATGGATGACGTGAAAAAATAGATATCATCTTGACACAACACTTTTGTTGTACCCCAAGAAATTTTCAGCGGAAGGAATTTAATCCCCACTGCATGGTCCAATTGAGCCTTCAATGTACCTTATTTTTGGTCTCATATTCTAAAATGATTTGAAAAAATGAATGAACGGTGTGGATGAAATCCATACATAACAGCAGCCCCTCGGAGGCCAGCCTATCCCAAGCTCGGAATAGGCGTGGTAATACCTAATCCGCATTCTGTTAGGACATGGTTCCAAAAGTGAGGTAGATCCAAAAGCCGCAAACAGGAATGAGACATTCCTGGGGCCACAGACGTTCTGGGTCAGGCAAAAATTTTTGTGCTTTTCGTTCATACCAGTATAAATGACGGCAAGGATCTAGTTGACATATTCGTTCATACCAGGAAGAGTATGTCAACTTGATGAGTCTTGCCGATTGGGGATGAGTAATATTCAAGAGAGAATTTCATTGAGACTTGGACTTAAAATCTTGTCAAGGATCTAGTTGACCAAGCTAAGCTTCAAGATGCTCATAATTAAAAGTTTTAGAACCATGCTTAATATCTGCCTTGTAATTTTATTTTTTTTTCTGTTTTTACATTCAAAACAATTTTTATCACATACCAACAGCAAAATATTTCATGATCATGGCAATCGTATGAAGTTATAGATCTCTTTGTTTTTTTAAAAACACTACTTCCATGACAATCGGTAATGCATGCATTACAGCAAACTAGCATTAGGAAAGAAAAATAATCTTATAACCCAGATGAATATTAATAGTTACAAATGTATAAACGATGATTGAAGGCATTAAGGTTCGTTTGGATGCAGCTAGATAAGTAACTCTTTTCTCTGTTGATGGCAGGAGCTAAGTTATTTATCTAGGATAAGTTTGGTTAAAATTTAACATAAGTTACTCGCTGAAAATTACATAAGTATTTCAGTATTATTTTTTTTCAACTTCGTAAAGCAACTTATTTCCTTCATTTGTGTTGGTGACAAGCAGGAAAATTGCAATCCAATCGTTGCTAGACATACAAACCCAGTTGACATGAACACAAACACCAGCTTAATGTATCATAGTGGGCCACCAGTTTGTGTACCCCATTGACATATGTGGTGTGCACACTGTCCATCCATTTTCAGGCCCAAACTTTGGTAGATTTAAAATTTAGATGTGGGCCCCACCATCTGCAAACGTGGTGACCAAGCACCTACATACCGTTGAAACCTCTATCCAGAGTACCACCCTACCATATGCGTTATTTTATTTTATTTTATTATTATTTTTTTTTTTGCTAGTCATGCAACACACTCACCCAGTTAATCGCGGTACACACCCACCCGGTCAGTCATACGTCGCACCCACTACTGCGGTTAGCAGCGGGAGATGTTTCACTACCCTGATGGGTTTCGATACCTAGACCTCTTGTTGAAACTCCGTAGAGTCTTCCAACGAGGTAAAGGCTCCGAACCCCCCTACCATATGCGTTATGTCATCATTGTCTATCCCTTTCGTTGGATCCTTTTTTGTGTGAGGAATCTACATTACTCATCAAATTAACCCCACCACTAGCAGCAAGAAGTACTGGCACACATCATTGCACATGCCTTGATGGCCCAACTCTCTGCATATGTTGTGTGTCCATGTCATCCATCCATTTTCTTATTTATGTGATGCCTACCACTGTAGCATTTCTAGGGTCTATTGAAATGACCCAAGGTAATGTGTTTGCCATCTAAGCTAATTAAGTGGGTCCTACTAGCAGAAAACAATGAGGATAGAATCTGTACTGTTGAAACACTCCTGAGGTCTAGTGAGTGGACCCCACAATAGAAAAATAGTGGTGATTTAAATTCACACCATTGAAACCCCCTGGGCCTACGTTGTTGTATGTGTTGTGTGACAAAGCTAGTTGGCCATCCATTTTTCTTTATTTCTATTTTCTTTCCAGCTCACTTTATGGTACGACCCAAAATTGTAAGGACTCCAGTGTTGACCCACACAATGAACGTTCCACATCAAAGGTTGGCCCAACATGATGGACAATGGATTTAAGGGGGACCAAGCATACGTGATGGATAAATATTTGTGTTATTGGGAACCAAGCATGTCTTTCTACTTTTTGTCTATAAGTATGTTGTTTACCCAGCATACTTATCTACTTAATAAGTAGAAATCAAGATAAGTAGCTTATCTTAAGTAACTTACAATTCAACCAGGCTCTAAATATATTTGGACTTTCTTTTTTCTTGAAAGATGAGAGCATACCGCCTATACATTTCTTAAAAGTAAAATAAGAAAATATAAATAGAAAGAAACATAAGCAAAGGCCACAACTAATTAAAAGGAACAAACCCAGAAAATAAAGAAAATAAAGTGGACCGGTGCATAACAATGTAAGCTGCGATTTACAAGCTAGAGGGCCCGTTTTGTCCCAGGAAACCGCATACTTGATTTGAGCCAGGAGTTGCCATCCCTCCTAAAAAATCGAATCCTGTGTAGAGCAAAAAAATATATTTGGACTCAGATTGAGAAATTTCGCAGTAAACAAGTGACTCAAACTTTAATACTGTAGTGTATTGTTTATTGAATTTATAGGTGTCATTTATCAGGCACTTCAGGCACTCAATCTTTGTCCATATGGTATACATATATGAGACTCACACCATTCATCTGCCCCAATCATGGATCCATTGTACCTCAAAAATCAATGATCCTAGCTGTTAGATTTATATATGAGACCTTCCTAGAAGAAAGTCCTATCAATGGCAGAACTTCTCCATTCAGCAGCTCGGATTATCTTACCTATGCGATTTTCTGCTTATGATCCATTCAAGAAGGTTCTAACAGGTGAACTGATTGAATTTATAGCGCTCAAGCCCGTGGAGAGCACTTGGTGACAAACTTAGATGGTTGAGTTTTCCTTTTATTGAGCACACATGAGAATATGCAACACCTGCACCAGATCCGAGCCTTCCATCAGGTGTACAACACTTTTAACATCTTTTGGCCTGAAAATCAGGCCGTTCCCCTCTTAAAGGTGGACGTACAATGCCTTCCTAGTAGATAGCTCATGAAACACGTGGTGCATGGATGGCCGAGATTGAGGGTGGTGGGAGGCGTTGGTCCATCACATTCATCAGCAGTATCTCTTGGCCATCAGATGTTGCTAACGATAAGACTAGATCACCAAGATGCCTTCTCATTATCACTTCAAGTGCTACAACACCAAAGCTATAAAGGTCGCATTTCTCAGTCACTCTTATTGTGTAAGCAAGCTCTGCATGAAACATAAAAATAAGATCATGTTTCATAACCTGCATCCATCGGCACTTGAAGCACTGCCTACTTCTGCTCAGAGCCTGAGTCTTGTCATGAGACACCCATTGTATGCAGCGCTTAAAACACCCCATCACACCATGGTTGCATTCGAGAGTATGCTAATGTTACACATATCATTCTGGCACACATGTCAACTATCTGAGCCGTCCATCATGTGGGTCACGCAATGTAGATGACCTGGACTGGCCTGATCTTTAGGCTAGGGCTTCTAAATGGTGGAGCCCACTTGATAAATGAACAGCATAGCAACATGTTCTCCATATGTAGAGGGGTTGGGATCTACAAATATGGATTACTCGTGAAAACCTGGTAGATACGTTAGTAGTTTTGTGCTTTGCTCTTATGGGAGAAAGTTTGATTTAAATAGGTGAGAAACGTCCATGAAGCCTCTCTTTCCTTTTTTTTTTTTTTTTTTTTTTTTAATTCGGCATTCTGTATATAAATGATTTTGGGCCTCATTTTAGCCTGACTCATCTCAGCCCAGCCTGAATGTTGACATATGATGTGCTATAGGCATAAGTCATTCTATCATTGGTTAGGCTGCACATGCATCTTACGCATAGAACATGGTTTTCATTTTTCTAATTGTGTGGCCCACCTAATCAAGGGATGGATTAGCAACATTCACCATGGATATAGATAGGGATTTGATCAATCTGGGGAGAGGATCAGGCCCAAACCCAACCATTTTTTTCAGGCTTGGGCCTTGGGCCTTACAGTATCTAGCCGGGTCAGGCTTCTTCAGTGTAGAAGTGGCTCTACCATATTCTGTTTTACCGTTTCTATCCTATCATCTCCACCTACTCAAACAATCATACCTGACTATCCGACAGTTGAGACAATGTAATTGTGGAGAAAGCCTCGAGAAGAGGAGCCCTGCCTGCAGATAGCTCCTGTGACACGTGCCGCATGGTGGGCCGAGAGTGAGGATTGGCACGCAAGCATGCAAGTGCCAACATCGCAGCAGAAACCACATCCTTCATGTCTTGAGGTGCGGGAAGCGGGAGGCGTTGATCTAACACATCCATCAACAATGTATCTTGAGAAGCTGATGATGATGCCAAGGATGAGATGAGATCCCCAGGATGCCTTCCCATTATAACTTCAAGTGATATAACCCCAAAGCTATATACATCGCATTTCTCAGTCACCCTCATTGTGTATGCAAGCTCTGCACTCCAAAAAAAAAAAAAAAAAAAAAAAAAAAAAAAAAAAAAAAAATCTATTATACATTGCATTGTATGTTAATCTTAGCCTATAAATCTTTACAATATGGAAGATCAAGTCACATTTTTTTATTCCTTTTATCCGAACAAACGTTGCATGAAAATAGTGTGAGGTTAGCAAACGGAAACTTGTAGAGATCCTAAGACCCATATGAAGTGCATTCACGTAAATAGAACAAAGAGTAAGAAAGTATTTATGATTTGCTCTTAGCTCTCTCTTCTTCTATTCTATGGCTACCAAGAATAGAGGAAACTCATTGTAGATGAGATAGAATGATATTATATGCTATTGGTTGTATTATATAAACAAACATTAACCTAATTATTGCTTATATGCAACCTTCTGTTGCAAAGTTTGTTTTGAATAGATGATCCTATAGTTGTTAAAGGAAACAGAGAAATTATAATACAAATACAGACAAAACTAAATTGTTTCACAAATTTTTCAAATTTGATTTAATATTTCTTTAAATTTATTAATAGGAAGTCCTTTTACCATTTTTGAAATTAAAATTGAAGTTGACGTATCTTTGCATAAAATGAAAAATTAAAAAGGAAATGGAATTTAATAAATAAGATGTGACTTAAAAACATTTTCTCCATAGTCGAATAGCAAATTGATGATAATCAAGCATTTTAAGTAACAATTGAAATAAAAGCAACTTTTTGGGCGATCTTTATCACTTATAACCAAGCATTTAGACATTCCACATTCCATATTCCATGATATATTTGATATAATTAGAATATTTGATGGCCCGTTAGTTTCACCAATTTCCCTAGTAATGAAAAAAGAAAAGTGTCATCATTAATCAAATTTAGAGATATATAAAGTAATTTGTAATAATTTCATGTTTCTATTATATTACTATGAAAATCTAGAATTCAAATAGGGACATCAATGTATTTTAGTGATAATTTGATATTAAAATTAAAATGTTATCATTACGATTTTACTATTGATAAACCAAACATGGAAATCGGTGATCAAATGCTGATGATCAGGAAACAAGTAATTTATAATCATTAAACATTTCTTTTATATTAATGTGGTAATTAGTGAAACAAACAGGCTGTGAGCAACACTAGGAAAAAAGATGGAAAGAAAGAAAATGAGTCTGGATGTGCTACCACACCAACTACTCAGCATACCTGGAGCTACATATCCACAAGTCCCTGCAGGTGCAGACCAGTTCGATGAATCAGGTTTTATGAGTCTAGCGGTGCCGAAGTCAGAGATGCATGCCTCAAATTCCAAATCCAATAAAATGTTGTTGCTCGATAAGTCCCGATGAACTATAGAAGGGGTGAGATCATGGTGCATGTATGATAACGCATGGGCTACTCCTCTAATAACCTTCATCCTCTTCACCCAATCCAATTCTACAGCTCCTGCCTTACTGCCGCTGAGGATGCCAGCCAAGCTTCCCCTCTCCATGTACTCGTACACTAGAAATGAGCACCGAGCATGCGAACAGAAACCATAGAACTTCACGATGTTGCGATGTCGAATTTCTGTTAGTGCTTGTATCTCATTTCTAAAGCTTCTTTGATCACCTTGCTCACCAGCCTGGGACGAATGAAGTTTTTTAACAGCTACTACCTGACCTGTGGGCAGATCTGCTTTATAAACTCTCCCGTGGCCTCCCACTCCAATGCAATATTTGTCGCTGAAATCCTCTGTTGCCCTGATGATGTCTTCATATACAATCTTTCCATCGAAATTGCATATTGCAAATAGATTTCCATTGTTCACTTCTACATCCCCTATCTCTGAATTTCTTGTTCTTTTAATAAAAATAGAGCAAATGAAGGAAAATACAAATAGAAGAAACAATGCTGCCACTATGGGAATAATGATGATGATCACAAGTTTGGGGTCTTTCTTCCTGCCAACTTGGTTTATCAAAGAGGAGTTACATGGTAGCATACCTTTTACTTCACCGCATAGACCTTTGTTTTCAGCGAATGCCTCTAACGGAGCCAGATGGAAGGCTTTGCTGCCAGGGAGAGGGCCCTCCAAATCATTGTATGAAAAGTCTAAGGAAGATAAACTGATCATATCTTTGAAAGATGACGGGATGGAACCTGATAGCGAATTGTGGGAGAGATTTAGCTTTTCCAACATGTGCAGTTTCCCAAGTTGTTGGGTTATCTCTCCCGAAAGGAAGTTACAGCTAAGATCCAATGTAATCTGTAGGCCTATTAGATTACCAATCTGAAAGGGAATTCTTCCATTCAAATAATTCTCGCTCATTTTCAAAGAACGCAATTTGGAACAGTCGCCCAGTTGGTGTGGTATCTGCCCACTCAGCCTGTTCTTTGATAGGTCAAGAATCTCCAAATTGGATAGTTTTCCAATTTCACCGGGTACCCAACCAGACAGTCGGTTATTTTGTAAACTCAAGTTGTAAAGCATGGACAAACTCCCCAGGCTATTAGGAATCTTTCCATGTAGGTTGTTCGAAGAGAGGTCAAGCGCTCTTAGCTGACTAAGGTCCCCAATCTGCAGCGGAATTCTACCAGTGAGATTGTTATCAGAGATTTTTAGCAGCGTCAGGTTTCGACATCTTCCCCAATTTGGTGACAGCTCACCATGCAATCTATTATAACTCAGATCGATGTATTTCAAATCAGGATAAACTCCGAAAACTTGGGTTATATTTCCTGTGAGTCGATTATGCTCAAGACGGACTCTTCTTAAGGTTGTGCAGTTTCTCAGGCTTTCAGGGATGGGACCAGTGAAATGGTTTCCAGTCGCAGTGAAATGTGTAAGTGATAGGCCTTGGCATACTTGAGGTAGGTGGCCAGAGAAGTTGTTGGAAGCCAAAGAGAGTTTCTCTAAACGTGATAGATTTGAGATTTCTGGAGGAATTGAACCAGATAACTGATTGTAAAATAGACCAAGTGATGTTAGACTGCTCAAATTTCCAAAAGATGGAGGGATTGGACCAGTGAGGTTGTTTGAGGACAACCTTAGATCAGCCAAGTGGTAAAGATTTCCTATCTGTGGAGGAATGGAGCCATGAAAGTGATTTCCAAAGAGCACAAGGCTGTTGAGTAAGGACACGTTTCCAAGATTAGAAGGAATGGAACCTGTTAGAAGGTTATTGCATACTTGAAAACGCCTCAGATCTTTAAGGTTGGCTATTTCACTTGGGATGGGGCCAGAAATTTCATTGTCACAGAGGTATACTAAGTTGAGATTGGTCATGTTGCCTAGAATGGCAGGAAGGGAACCATTTAGAAGGTTAGAGGACACGTCTAGCTGATCCAAATTTTTGAGATTTCCTACTTGTTGAGGAATTGAACCAGATATGAAATTATCAGATAGGAGTAAGTTAATGAGATTGGTTAAGTTTCCTAAAGAGGATGGGATAGAACCTGTTATTTTGTTATCTAACAACTTCAACATCGTCAGCTTCTTCAACTTTCCTATCTCTCGAGGAATTGAACCAGAAAGCTGATTCGAAGAAAGTTCAAGGGTGACTAGTTCAGAAAGAGTGCCAATTTCAGTTGGGATGGTTCCAAAGAGTGAATTGTTGTTGAGAAGGAAGAGGGATAGGTTGGGGAAGGAGGAGAAGCTCAAGTTATCAAGCTTACCTTGCAAACCCATATTTTGTAGTCTTATTCCTGTTACTCTCTCGGCTCTGTTGCATGAGATCCCAGTCCAGTTGCATGGAGAGCTATCTTGGGACGTGGTAGAAGAAGCATTGGCGTTGGGGAGAAACGACCATGAATTGAGTGCCTGTCTTCCCATTATTAGACTGGCTTTCCACCTGAGTAGAGCTTCCATTTCGGCTTGGGAATCCACTGAAGCAGCTGCATCGTTGGAAGAAAGAGACATTGCCCATACAAGCAGCAAAACAAGGGACAGAGACAGAGATTTCTCTATGGCCATTTTAGCTGTGTATTAGTATATGGTGGTGCGAATTATCCATCGTGTGTTAGAAAGCATTATATAGGGAGAAAAAAGAAAAAGAACGAGAAACGAATAGGAAGAAGGAAAGAATACTCATTTTTCTCATTGACTCTTGGGGCTAAAGTGAAATAGTGTCAGGTACAAATTCGAAAGGAAAAATCAGAGGGTAATTATTGTGTTCTCATTGCAGTTATTTTAGATTCTGCTCCATTTGCCACTAGATCAACGGCTCAGATGGCCTGCCAACGAGTTGAAGAAGATTCTTCTTGCAATCCTGCCGTTAACCAATGAAAAAGCACGCCATAATGAACCCCAAATATTGTGGGGTCCATTGTGATGTTTGTTCTATATCCACTCCATTCATCCATTTCAGCGGCTCATTTTAGCACATGAACCCAAATAGGAGGGAGATCCAAGATTGGAGTGGGCCACATCATAAGAAACAGTGGGGATGGAAACACCCACCATTGAAACCTTTTTAGCCCCCAACCGTTATTTGTTTATATGCCATCCAACTTGTTCATGAGTTGATTCACTCTTTGATGGGAAAGCAAAAATGTCACCGTCATCCAAAACTCAAGAAGATTTCAATGGTTGGCGTTCAATTCCTTGGTGTTTCCTGTGGTGTGGGTCACTTGAGAGTTTTGGACGTCCCTCTATTCGTGCCCATGTCCTAAACTGGCTTAGCAAAACCGATCTACGAAATGGATATGGTATGGACATCCCAGTGGTGATGTTCATACTACGAAAAAATGAGACCGATCCAAAGCTTAAGTGGAGCACACCACATAAAACAGTGGTGATAAGGATTCCCACCATTGAAACCTTCCTAAGGCTCACCATGGTGTTTATTTGTCATCAAATCTGTTCATGAGGTCACATAGACGTGGATGAATACTATTAAAAAAAAAATCATATTTATCCAATCCAAAACTTCTATACCCTTTAAAAGAAGTCTTTAATGGTAGACATTCACTGCTTTTTATGGTGTGGTCCACTTGAAATTTGGATCTATCTCATTTTTTTATTTTTTTTAACCATGTCATAAAATTACCTCGAATGTACGGTGTGGTCATGCTGGGCACACGAACACACCGGGGAGGTCGGTGACCACACAATCCGTTGCCGACCACATCAGATTGCAGGAATCCAGGTGATGTGACGAATCCATTGCAGGTAATTTGAAGGTCAGATTGCCTTGCGACTTTGCCATGTGAACGGATAAAAAAGTCAGGGTCACGGACCTCTCAAGCATATCATGGACAGAAATAAAATGTGTTTCTCACGCGCCTGTTTTCTTTCTCCTCTCATCATCGTACCTTGCTTGACTTGTCCTGTGTCCATTTTGCATGTGCTGGTCTCCAATTCGAACGCGGATTAGCTACTGCCAGATTGAGTAGCTGTCTCGCTAGTGAAGTGACGTCACCAATTTCTATGGCCCCACCGACGATGTATGTGTTGTATCCACACCGTCCATTCATTTGGAGAGATCATTTTAGGGCACGAGATAAAGAATGAGGCAGATCCAAAGCTCAAGTGGACCTCACCAAATAAAACGGGAATGATCTCTTACCATTAAAAACTTATTAGGGCCAAATAAGTTTCCGATCAAGATGATATTTACGTTTTCACTTCTTCCATATCTGTGTGAACTTATGAACAGGTTGGATCTCAAAAGTCATGATAACTGACTCTCTTAAGCATATTATGGACAGATATAACAAAATGTGTTTCTCATGCGCCTGTTTTCTTTGTCCTCTCATAATGTTTCTAGTTTGCATTGTCTTGTATCGGTTGTGCATGTCAATGCATTCACAAGAACTGGTGCACCAAATGATCCTAATTAAGCTCTCAACGGCAGGTCTCTGCATTTTAACTATAACTGAAAAGCTCACGATGCAACTAAAGGCTTAGGGGTGTTTGGCGCGTGGTGTTGAAAGGATGGGATAGCATTAGGTGGGATTAACATCATTTATTAAGCAATGATTATATATAGGGTAATACCATCGATTTTCACCATCCAATCTCATGTTTGGGATCAAACTCTTGTTGTGGGGAAAATGCGGGATTAATCTCCATCCTGTTTGGTGGACCATGGGATTGCAATCAAATAACCAAATTCACAACTGATGTCGGTCACTTGTACATGATGTATATAACCTCACATGTAAAAGGTGTCTATGGATGGACCGTATGAATAAAACACATGCATCAATGTGGGGCCCATATGTGTAGTGGAATTTCAAAATTCACATAAATCCCATAGAAACCCTGCATGGGACCAAATGCAATTTCATCCGCCTAATTCCAACCCTCCCATCCTCTCCAAACACAAGATAAAATTGCACGGAACAAATGCAATTCCATCCCAACAAATCCTGTTTAATACCGATATGTGAAGCCACTATTGGTGGAGCCTTCAATCTATGCAGTTGAGGGGGTTCGGGTGACCGACCAGGGGTCAGGCACCTGACCTGGTGGGCCTGACATCGGAGGGAAATGGTTATCTCAACACTGGCCTACATACGGGTACCATTCATGGCCAATATTAACTGATGGAAAGTGAGGGCTATGATCGTCTGATTATTTTGAATTTTTTACTATAGACCATCCGTAATGAGTCCATCAAGATGAACAGTCCAGATTGACGAATAACCATGCTAACTGTACTGTAGAGAGATGGGTCCACCTAGGGTCGGTGGTCCAGACTCTTGCGGGAGGCGTTTGACTTGTCTAGAGCACTGAATTTAGGCCGACACACCTGATTAACTCGGCTAAAAAACCGTGAGTAGCATTAAATAGAGTTGTGGCCGGGTTCAAAGTGTTGTGTATGTATGTGAGTTCCATGATCCAACGGTCCTAACTATGTTTTACAGTGGTCCTAGTTGGATTGGGATATATTGACTGTCCGATCAATCAATCTGGAGTGGAGATTAGGTCTACAACTCACTTTGTGGGCCATCATGTGAAAATCACACCAGTAGAGATCTTCCTATCCATCCAGAAGGTGGGCTATGTTGAGATAACCATTTCCCTTTGATGATGCAGCTTTTCACTTTGAAGATGACGGAAGGGACTGATGTGGATGATCACATCAACACGTTCAACAGGTTGATTTGCAAGTTACTGGATATTGGTGAATAGATAAAGGGCGAGTATCAAGCCTGCATTCGGCTGAACTCGCTTCCTAGTTCATATAAGTCATTCAAAGACTTTTTATGCGTAGGCTGGGAAATCATAAACGTTGAGACCATCATCTCAATCCTCCAATCGAATGTGATGAGACAAAAGAGCGGTAACGTTGGGTCTTCCTCCGAGGCACTGATTATGAGAGGAAGAAATTCTGAGAGAGGTGAAGGATCGTCATGTTCTAGATCCAAATCTAAAGGCAAGGGCAAAGGTACGTTGAAGTGTTAGGCTTGTGGCCAGTCAGGGCACATGAAGAATGACTGTAAGAGTCCTAAAAGTAAGAAAGAGAAAATAAGAGAATCTCCAAGGGAAGCCAATATTGTTGAATTTTTTGGAGGTGTTAGTGATGTGTGCAAGGTCTTGACAGTGTCAAGGATGGGGTCTCTCAACGATGAGTGGCTTATGGACTCCAGGGCTTTGTATCACATGTGCCCGGATCAGAGCGTCTTTACGTCCTACAGGGAGTATGAGGATGGCTTTGTATTTCTAAGCGATGACTACTGATGAAAGATTACGCAGTTAGATGTGCCCATATCATCTCTCTCCTAACCAAAATCGCCTCTAAACTTAGTGTAGATCCTCTAAATCTAGTGGGTTTCCTCTCTCATCACATATACATACACCAGTTTTGTGAGAAACAGCTAACTTTGGAGGAAGGAGGAAAGAGGAGAAGGAGAAAGAGATCATAAAGAGAAAAGAGGAGAGGATTTAGAGGAGAAGATGACCCCAACTAGTTTAGCAGGGCAATTTGGGGACACCACTTACACTAAGGTGTTTGTTGGGGGTCTTGCATGGGAGACTCAAAGGGAAACAATGAGAAAATACTTTGACCAATTTGGTGAGATTTTGGAGGATGTTGTTATCACAAACAAGAACACTAGAAGATCCAAAGGCTATGGATTTGTAAGTATTTTTTTATTATTTTTTCTCTTTTATTTTGTTTTTTGTTATATTGTGTAGTGTACACTTAGGGTATGGAAATATAATACATAAACCCTATTTTTTGGTACACCCACCCATTTTTTTCTACTTTTGGTATTTGGGTCTTACCAAAGGTGTCTGGTTATGCAAAAAATAGAAAAGGGTGTGTATGTATATCAATAATGGAGGGGTGAAAATATTTGTACACCTTCCATCTATATTATTTCTTTTCTTCCCCTCTTTTATTCTTTTTCTTAGGTTTATTGATTTGGGTATTGATACTATATTCTGATCTTATTTCTCTATTCTTTGTTATTAAAATTTGAATGTTGTGAATAATTAATATCTAAGATCTGAAAGTGGGCTTTTCTTATAAGGGAATCAGGATCCAGAATTATGAAAAAAGATGAGAAGAAAAGCATCTAGATCCACTTATTTTTTTCTATTTTTTTAACATTTTATGCTTAATTAGAGAAAATGATGGTCTCCTTCTTCTTTTTGTTTTTCTTTCCATTGTAGGTGACTTTTCGCGAACCCAAGGCTGCCATGAAAGCTTGTGTGGATGCAGCACTTGTGATTGATGGAAGAAGGTGCTGCGCAGCACACCGACAATGCCGGTGAACCGAGATCCAATCTTTGGTCTCACCCACAAATAATAAACAGGAAGAAATAACAACTAGAAGAGGAATTCAAACAAACCAACAATCCACAAAATAGATTTTCTGTGGAAAACCCCCAACAAGGGTAAAAAACCACGGGTGCAAACTTTCACTATGAAGAAAACGAAGTTACAAGCAATACACTTACCTTCCCCGATGCTACCATGCACAGAGATGGCCCTTTTTGCTAACATCTCACCTTTTTCTCACCTTGGACGTATAGAAACCCTAATCCCATGGCCGGATCCCGAGTTACAACCCTTTTTATAGTAAAACAAGGAAATAGAACCCAAAATAGGAAAGCCCGCAAAACTGGTCACGGCCGGTCAGGCGCCCAGTTAGGCGCAATCGGGCGCCCACCCAATGTAGAAATCCTTCAGCGAACTACGGGTGAAATTATCTTAATATTAGGCGCCCAGTCCTCTTGACCATTGGGTGCCTGACTGTTCACAGAACAGTCCAGAGACCTCCTGTCTCTAATACATGAATATCAGGCGCTAGGTCTAAAGACCGTCCGGGCGCCCGACCATCCCTTGGTGTGATTGGCTCTACACCCCAACAATCTCCCACTTGGAGACATATCACTATAGTCATTCGTCTTCTACATCCGAAGTGCACCACCTCCCCGTCTTCAAGCCTGAAGACCAATCAAAGTTAAACAGAGCTTCAGCTTCTCCCGTGTGACCGCCTTGGTCAACATATCTGCAGGATTCTCACTTGTATGGATCTTCTCCAGAGCAATCAATCCATCTTCCAGCAACAAACGTATGAAGTGATATCTGATGTCAATATGCTTGGTCCTTGAATGAAAGGCTGAATTCTTAGCTAAGTGTATTACACTCTGACTGTCACTGCACAGCTTGCAATCTGCCTGCTTCTTCACCAACTCTTTCATAAAACCTTGCATCCACACCATCTCCTTGCACGCTTCTGTAGCTGCAACATATTTTACTTCCATTGTACTGATGAACACTATCTTCTGTAATTGAGAGACCCAACTGATTGCAGCACTACCCAGGGTAAAGACACACCCTATTGTGCTCCTTCTTCTATCAATATCCCCTGCCAAGTTTGAATGGACATAGCCCTGTAGTTTGATTTTCGATCCTCCATAACACAGCCCTACATCCACAGTACCTACTAGGTATCTGAGGATCCACTTCACAGCTTCCCAATGTTCCTTCCCGGGGTTGTTCATGAACCTGCTAACAACTCCCACTTCTTGAGTAATATCTGGTCTCGTGCTAATCATAGCATACATGAGGCTCCCTATAGCTGACGTGTATGGGACTTTAACCATGTAGTCCCGATCCTCCTGCGTCTTAGCTCATTGCTCCTTAAAAAGCTTGAAGTGGTTGATTAATGGAGTGCTAACCTGCTTAGCACCTCCCATGCTGAATCGATCAAGTACCTTGGTTATGTACTCTGCCTGTGACAAAACTAGCTTCTTATTTTTCCTGTCACGCTTTATCCACATGCCTAGGATTTGTTTTGTAGCTTTTAAATCCTTCATGACAAACTCTTTAGACAATTATCTTTTGAGATCTAAAATGTCCTTCATGCTTGATCCAGCTACAAGCATATCATCAACGTACAGAAGAAGGATGATGTACGAAGTATCAAACTTCTTCAAGTAGCAATAGTGGTCTGCATGACATCTCCTGTATCTGTTTTCCGACATAAAACTGTCGAACTTTTTGTACAACTGCCTCGGGGTCAGCTTCAGGCCATACAGACTCTTTTTCAGTCTACACACCTTGTTCTCCTTTCCTGATGCCACGTGTAACGCCCCGGACTTACCATAGTTATTTTAAAATTTTCTGAAATTTATTTCTAATTTTTTTATATTAAATATCAACTGTTAATATTGAAATTCGAATAACGGAACATCCGTAGGAGATCAGATGGTGTACCCTTTATTAAAGTTGCTTAGAATAACCTCATTAACAACGTAGAAGAGTTGGATTTTGCTAAACCTGAAGATTTGCAAAAATGGATCATAAGTGGGCCACCCGATCTCAGATTTGTCCCAATTTTTGTGTCAACGCCTAAAATCACATGGCTCACTTGTTGGATGGAGTGGATTTAATATATACATCACAATGGGACCCACCGTGGCCAAACCCACCGACCGGCCCGCGTAAGGCCCGACAAAGGCTTTTATTACAGCGTATGCGTTGTACGTTCACTGCCTATCCACGATCCATCATGTGGGCCTCGGTTCGGAAATCCAAGCCGTCCATCTTCTTCCTTACCTTCCAAAACCCCCTCCTACCAAGTTTCATCTCATCCCATTGCAAATCGAACCCGATCTCATCTTTCCTTCCAACCGTTGGAAACTTAGATCTTCCAATTCGGGAAACCTCTTCGCATTGGATTTTAGGAAAGCTTCTAGAGGATCTTAATAATCCTTTCTAGCTAATCAATGCGGAGAATCAACTCAAAAACGGAAGTCTCTCCCACCTTATGTAGGAATTCTCTAGAATCTCCTCTTGCGCTAAAACCCTATCAAATGGCTGTGGACCCTCAGTTTGTGGACCCTACCTGTCCCATTGGATCCATCTAAGCCCACCCTAGGTGTCTGATTGTCAGATAAACCGCCCGTTCAAAAGTTTCTAATTCTAAACTCATTATTTCCTATTTTCTTCTCGTGGACGGTTCATCACTTAGTGGGCCTCATTTTAAAATTCGTCATGACCATTTTGTAGCCCATACTTCACTTATCAAACATGTGGAATCTCTCCTCAAACCATGTTGTGTACACTTTCCAAAACGGCTCGAAAGATGATGTATTTCTACTTTTAACCGCAACCGTTCATCCGAAGATGGTGTAGCTTCCTTAAAACCCTAATTCTGACCTTACCTCTATATATAGGGCCTCTCTTAGCTAGAGGTGACCCCCACCCATGAATTTGAGAGAAGGAGAAGAGAAAGAGAAAGAGAAAGAGAAAGAGAAAGAGAGAGAGAGAGAGAGAGAGAGAGAGAGAGGTAAGAAAGAAAAGGAGTACCATCTTGCTATTATTTCATCATCTTATATCTCTAATAAGTCGAAGATCATAAGATGAGAACTCCTTTAAGATTGGGTTAATAATCTCATGTTTTGTAGGTTGATAATTCTTATGTGTTTTTGTTTACATGTGTTTCTTTGTTCTCTCCTTAGTTGGCTATATATGAATGCTTTTAGATACTTTTTCCATCTCATGTTGATGAGGACATTCATTGGACTTAGAGAACTAGTAAGGAATAGAATGTTTGTTGGACATATGAGATTATGTAACCATCTTTAAAGGGACCACCTTTCCTTTCATATTGTATAAAGAATAGTTGTGATTGTCTAATGGAGATTCTTATATTGTTATATTCCATTTATATATATGGATGGACCCTGATCTGTGGTGATGAATATTGGAACACCCGGTTAAGAGGTTGCCCTAACCTGAGACGATGCTTTTAACTTGTCCAGTTAAGTGGCCACCCTGATCTGTGGTGGTATCAAGATCGCCCGATTAAGTGGTTGTTAAATCTATTTATTACTATTATTATTATTATATTTACTATTATTATTATTATTCCTAAAGTTGTTAAGGATCTCCATAAGACTATAGTTGAGCATGGTTGTTATGAAGCTTAGTAGTACGGGCCGCCATCCTCGGATGTGATGCGTCGGTTACAACTATTTTGATGAGTGATAAACCATAAGGAAGGATGTGGTGGTACCAAAGGTTGGTTAGACGTTAAGTGGCTTGGTGTAAATTGGTAATAATAATAAAGAATGGTTAACTCATGCATGCATGTGGCTTCATGTAGGTGTATGGAATTGAGAATAGGCTAGAGCGTCCTACTTCTTCCATACACTGTCACGTGTAGATTTGGGCTATGAGCATCCCGTTTCTCAGGTGGTCAGGCAAAATTATGGGCTTGCGTGTCCCAAAACCCCTGACGGCATGTCTAAGGATTCCTACGCTGGGTCATGCATTATCATGCATTGCATTAAGAAAGAGTAATGGATGTTTTGTTATGATTTTTATGCGATTATTATTTCTAACCTTAAAGTAGTTCTTCACTATGCCGCTTTTGACGGTATTTTGTGAAAATAATTTAGAACATGTAGGTAACGATTCTCAGGAGCCTGAGCCTCAAGGAGACGATTATGATGGCTCGTGGGAGCAGATAGTGGAAGACGAGACCGAATAGTCATTCATAGTACTAGCATTTATTAAGTATTTGAATTGTAATAAGTCCCAATGGGAGGACGTAGTTATGAACATGGTGATTGATTGAATGACGGTTACATGGTTTGATAATTTAGTTTAGTTAATGAAATAATATATAAGTTTGGTTCTACTGTCTTGCTCATGGTTTCCAAATAGTGTGAAATGTACTTGTTTGTGTGAAAATTATGTACAGGGTGTAACCCTCACACATTCCAAATAGCCTTGGGAATTCGGTCGTCGTGACGTATACGGGAGCCGAAATCTCGGGGTGTTACAAGTTGGTATCAGAGCTTCCATGGAAACCCTGACCCTACTAAGGCGGATTATTGGCTCAAGCAAGTGGCTAAGGCACTTGACACCCTGGCTTGCCCCATGCAACACCGAGTGACCCTAACTACATACCTATTAGAGGGGGCGGCCTACGTTTGGTGGCAGGCAGCAAAAAGAAGAGTCCCAAAAGGATTCCAGTGGACGTGGGACACCTTCCATGCCAAGTTCTGTGACAAGTTTTTCCCTGAAGCATATAGAAAAGAGAAGATGTCTGAATTCCTGAAACTAGAGCAAGGTAACCTCACCGTAGCCCAATATGAAGACAAATTCGCTGAGTTGTCAAGTTACCTACCCTTAGCAGTAAAAGACCTGGACTACAAGATCCACAAGTTCCAGGAAGGCTTGAAGCCTAGTGTTCGATCAAAGATTAGCATATTGAAGCTACGTACTTATGAAGAAGTCATAGATCGAGCAATGATCGCTGAGAAAGACACTGAACGCTATATCCAGCAGCGAAATCAAACAAGGCAAGTAGGCCAGAAAAGCAGAGCAGTACCATACTCACCTTCCATTCCTAATAAGAGGCCAAGACTTGTACCAACCAATCAGCAACAAAACTGGGACCCCTTCAACTGTCACTATTGCGGAAAGCTAGGACACAAGGCCATCAGTTGTTTCAAGAAGGCTGCAGATGAGAAGAATGCCTCCCAGCCTAAGGGGAGTCAACCACAACAGCAGAATCAAGCACCCCGACCACCTGCAGCAGCCCGTCCTCAAATGCAGAAGGGAGAAGCACCAAATCCAAACCAAAAGCAACAAGGACGTCTCTACGCTATCACTCCACCAGATAATGTGGAAGAAGACCCCGGCGCCATTGAAGGTACTATCTTTATCGGCGATGATCCAGTAGTTGTCTTATTTGATAGCGGTGCCTCCATTGCTTTTATTGCTGCATCAGTCGTAACTCGATTAGACTTAAAGGTAGAACGCTTAGGTGAATCTGTGGTCATAGCAACACCTATCAGTCGAATTGTAGAACTAAGAAAGGAATGTCGAAGATGTCCTTTAACTATTAACGGAGTCAAATTCGAAGCAAATCTAGTTGTATTGAACATGAAGAACTTCGACGTGATCTTGGGAATGGACTAGCTCTCTAAGCACCGGGTGAACTTGGATTGCCATGCCAAGACCATATCATTGTCTCTCCCGAGCCACGACCCGGTAGTGTTCCAAGGTAAGAAGAGGAAGGAAGTAATCGAACGCTTGATGTGCGTCGGAGAATCGGTTGAGCTATCTGTCGACCAAATCCCCATAGTAGCTGAATTCCCTGAAGTATTCCAAGATATTCCTGGTCTACCCCCGAAGCGTGAAGTAGATTTCGCCATTGATCTCATGCCTGGTACGGCACCTATAACATTGGGAGTGTATCGTATGGCTCCTGTAGAGTTGCAAGAATTGAAGAAACAGTTAAAAGAACTCCTAGAGCAAGGATTTATTAGCCCCAGCGTATCTCCCTGGGCCGCGCCTGTCCTCTTTGTACGGAAAAAGGATGGTTCGCTTCGCCTATGTATTGATTATAGAAAGTTGAACCAAGCCACTATTAAGAACAAGTATCATCTTCCGCGCATAGATGATCTTTTCGACCAGTTGAGATGAGCCCAGTTTTTTGCGAAGATTGATTTAAGGTCCGGGTACCATCAGCTAAGAGTGAGAGATGCAGATATTTCCAAAACGGCATTCAGAACAAGGTATGGACATTATGAGTTTGCTGTCATGCCCTTCGGACTGACAAACGCCCCAGCAGTATTCATGGACTTGATGAACCGTGTATTCAAGCCCTACCTAGATAAATTCGTTATTGTTTTCATCAATGATATCCTCATATACTCGAAGAGTAAGGAAGAGCACGCCGAGCATCTAAGAATAGCTCTGCAGATACCGAAGGACAACCAATTGTATACTAAGTTAAAGAAATGTGATTTCTGGGAAAAAGAAGTGAAGTTCCTTGGTCATGTAGTCACTCGCGATGGGATAGCAGTCGACCAGTCCAAAGTTGAGGCGGTCCGCCAATGGATCCAACCTACATCAGTCACCGAAGTGCGAAGTTTCCTAGGGCTCGCAGGATAGTATCGTCGTTTTATCAAAGAATTCTTAAAGATCGCTCGCCCCTTGACCGAGTTACCTAGGAAGAATACTCGCTTTGTCTAGAACACGAAGGCAGAAGAAGCTTTTCAAAGGCTGAAAGAATTGTTAACAACAACCCCAGTTCTAGTCTTGCCTGAAGAAGGAGTAGAATTTGTGGTCCATACCGATGCCTCACGAGCAGACCTGGGTTGTGTATTGATGCAGGCAGATAAGGTAATAGCTTACGCCTCTCGCCAATTGAGACCACACGAGCAAAACTATCCCACACACGACCTAGAATTAGCAGCTGTGATCTTTGCCTTGAAGATTTGGAGACATTATTTGTATGGGGAGCAATTCAAGTTAAACACCGACCACAAGAGCCTGAAGTACTTATTTCAACAGATAGATCTGAATATGCGTCAACGAAGGTGGATGGAGACACTTAAGGATTTTCAGATAGATTTGTGCTATAACCCTGGGAAAGCTAATGCAGTGGCTGATGCCCTTAGTAGGAAGAAGGCGCATAAGACAACAATGTCTTGCATCCTCAAGAAGTGAGAAATGCTAAATTTTATAAAAGATTTTAATGTAAAATTAAACATTGGGAGCCAAGTAGTGAAAGTGAATAATATTGTAGTAGAACTGACCTTGATGCATAAAATCATTGACGCTCAGAACCAAAACGATGAACTACAGGAAATAATGACAAAATTTATTGCTGATGAAAGAAATGTAGATTGGCGAATTGGATCAGATGGGGGCATACGTTTTCGCGACCGTCTATGTGTGCCAAATAAACTAAGTTTGAAGAAGGAAGTGATGGACGAAGCACATTGCTCGAAGTTAATGATTCACCCGGGGAGCACGAAGATGTATCAGGACATGAAGAGGCAGTACTAGTGGAACAACATAAAGCGAGAGATCGCAAAATACGTATCTAAGTGCCTCACGTGTCAGCAGGTAAAGGCCGAGCACAAAAAGCCAAGAGGATTGTTGAAACAACCGGAGATTCCTACGTGGAAGTGGGAGCACATTACTATGGACTTCATCACGGGTTTACCCAAGTCGAGAAAGAATCATGACGTCATTTGGGTGATAGTAGATCGCCTCACCAAATCAGCTCACTTTGTCACAACCCGAGTGTCGGCGAAGGTATCAGAATTGGCAGAATTGTATGTGAAAGAAGTTGTACGTTTACACGGGGTACCGGTATCGATTATATCAGATAGAGATTCACGCTATACGTCATCATTATGGTTAAAGATGCAACAAGCTATAAGAACGTCACTCAAGTATAGTACAGCCTACCACCCACAAACGGATGGTCAAACAAAACGTATGAACCAGATCCTGGAAGATATGTTGCGAGCATGTGTGTTGGACTTTAAGGGAAGTTAGGAAGATTACCTACCTCTGGCAGAGTTTGCCTATAACAATAGCTTTCAGACAAGTATAGGTATGGCACCATTTGAAGCACTGTATGGCCGCCCTTGTCGCACGCCTCAATGTTGGGCCAAAGTAGGAGATCGAAGCTTGATTGGGCCAGAAATTGTTCAAATTACCTCAGAAAAGATTAACATCATTCGAAAGCGCCTAAAAATAGCTCAAAGCAGGCAAAAGAGTTACACCGATAATCGACGACGGGTGTTGGGGTCCCAAAAGTAAGGATCTTCGAAACAATGATTACGAGTGCCCAAATCATCACTTGATTGGATTTAGGGCCAGTGCATCAGAAATCGCGTCAAAGGTCGCAACCACGCATCAGACAAAACAAAAATGGAAAATTGGGCCAGTGGTGGACCACACCGGTCATCATGATCAGAACTCTCCAGATTTGGGAGGGTGGCCTCAATTATGAAGAAATAGAGCCAGTGCATCGACATTCATCGCAAAGTGGGTCCCACAAGCCCTCCGTTTTGCAAAACCCAATTTTGTGAAACACGAGTACGTCGGCACATCGAGAAAATCCATGGCCCGCGCATCATGAAATTCAGTCATTTTCAGAAAGTGAATTTCAGGACGCACTGCCTCCAGCGCATCCAAAAATTCATCCAGCGCATCAAGAAATTCAGAAAGTTTTACAAAGTGAATTCCAGGACACACTGACCCTCAGCGCGTCAAGAAATTCACCCAGCGCATCAAGAAATTCAGACAGTTTTACGAAGTGAATTTCAGGACGCACTGCCCCCAGCGCATCCAATAATTCAGGAATTTCAGGACGCGCTGACCCTCAGCGCGTCCAATAAATCAGGCACTTTCAGAAATTTCAGGACGCACTGACAGCCAGTGCGCCCTAAAAATAAGTATCCCAGCAAAGTCATTTTAAGACGCGCCGAGTGGTTTTCTCGACGCGCTACACGTGTCAGCTTCCTATTGGCCGACTTCGGCTATAAATACCCCTCCCACCGCCTCATTTGCACAATTCAGAGAGAGAGAGAGAGCCGAACCTCTTCTCCGGAAAAACTTTTTCCGATCGCCGGAACCCTTTTTCGATCGTCGGAACCCCTCGCCGGAAATCGCATCTCCGGCCATAACAGGTCCGAAGATGAAATAACTTCAAATTGCACAAGTATAACAGTGCATCATGAAAATCAATCATCTTAAAACAAGGCATCTTTTTTTTACGCGCTGACCCTAGCGCATCACAAAAATGCTCCAGCGCATCAAGAAAAACCCTCGGCGGATCAAATAAATCAACATCTTAAAACTCGTCATTTTCGGACGCACTGGCCCCAGCGCGTCACAAAATCTCCCAGCGAATCAGTAAAATCAGTCGACTACAAAACGAAGTTATTTTCGGACGCACTGGCCCTAGCGCATCGCAAAATGGGCCAGCGGATCAGAAAAATCAATATGCCAAAACGAAGTTATTTTTTAGACGCACTGGCCCCAACGCGTCAGAAAAATAGCCCAGCGCATGATGAAAATAGACCAAATTTAACAATCATTTTTGGACGCGCTGGCCCCAGAGCATCAGTAAAATCAGGCCAGCGGATCGCAAAAATCAGCACTTTGAGCGTTCATTCCAGCACCTTTAAACCTTCATTTTATGACTTTTTGAGCCCCGTTTGGGCCTATTTTGGGTATTTCGAGCATTCCAGACGCAATGGAGCAGTCAAATGACTCATCCAAACCACCCAATGAGCAGAATGCAAGCCCTCGAAATTCGATCCGATCTAACGAGATGAACGAAGTAACTTCTCGAAAAGAGGCCGCCAGTGCCCAGAACCATACTGATGTATCATCATTACATGCACTATCATAATGTGACCCGGATTCAGGATCGGACTAAGCAAAGGGGACTATGGTTAACACGATAAACCATACCAGGAGAGTTCTAAACTATCACACACAATTTGTTAAAGACTGACACCTCAAGAACAGTCGATGCCCTACCCATTCAAACGGCATCCACTGGTTGAGCCGCTCAGGTACACACAACTGTGGAATGGACTTCCCGAGGTCACCTGTCCATACATTGACGGGCGCGGGCCCAGAGTCGTCCTTCCCGGTCATAAACCCTGACAGTCTAAACCCGGATCTCCGGTCAAAACATGGGACATAGACATCCGACTCGTACAAAGATGGATCAGTCCATAACAGAACACAACAAATGTAGATCTTCGCGACCATACAAATACAGGTCTCCCGATCATACAAATACAGGTCTCTACGACCACACAAACACAGGTCTCTACGACCATGAACTCTGAGACCATAGTCCCCGCTGACTAGTCTTCTACCTTTTAATCAAGGGTCATCGATCATTCGATGTAATTAAGGGCTCGTGCCAGATCACGGCCTGGAATGTACAAGATCTCAGGATCTCTGGAATAAAATTCGTCTTGCGATATCTTTTCTCTTGTGTACTTTTGTGAATGTTTGTGATTGTCTATGAATGTTTCTATTATTCAGAACCCCAGAACAACAAAAACACCACATTTCAGGAAGATGTCCTCGCGGTCCATGCGGTCCATCATTTTCTAGTTCTAACAACGGGATCTAGAGTTTAAAGAAGGGGATCATGTATTTTTAAAGATATCGCCTATGAAAGGAATATTGAGGTTCGGACAGAAGGAAAAGTTAGCTCCGCGTTTCATCGGACCATTCCAGATTCTCCAACGAGTTAGTGAAGTAGCCTATCGCCTGGCCTTGCCCCCGCAGCTAGCAAACGTCCATAACGTTTTTCATGTATCGATGTTGAGGAAGTACAACAGAGACGACGCTCCTGTGATCGAATGGAAAAAGATCGAAATACGTAGTAACGGGTCATACATCGAAGAACCACTGTGTATCGTGGACCGAAAAGAGCACGTACTGTGAAGGAAAGTCATTCCACTAGTAAAAGTTGTATGGTCGTTTCACGGAGAAGAGGAAGCAACCTAGGAGACCGAAGAAGAAATAAAGAAAGCTTATCTACACATTCTCGCCATACATTCAGGTAACTTCGGGGGAGTTGTAACGCCCTGGACTTACCGTAGTTATTTTAAAATTTTCTGAAATTTATTTCTAATTTTTTTATATTAAATATCGACTGTTAATATTGAAATTCGAATAACGGAACATCCGTAGGAGATCAAATAGTGTGCCATTTATTAAAGTTGCTTAGAATGGCCTCATTAACAATGTAGAAGAGTTGGATTTTGCTAAACCTGAAGATTTGTAAAAATTACAGAAATGCCATTGGTTAAACTTAAGTTAACATGTCGTTTTTAAGTACGCTAGTTTCTAGCGATCATTAAGATGCAATACCCTAGGTATAAGCATTTGGGCATATTTTAACCGTACACATCGAATTTTAGCCCTCCAATCATCCTACAAATGCCCTAATTAGAAAATGGATCATAAGTAGGCCACCCGATCTCAGATTTGTCCCAATTTTTGTGTCAACGCCTAAAATCACATGGCTCACCTACTGGATGGAGTGGATTTAATATATACACCACAATGGGACCCACAGTGGCCAAACCCACCGACCAGGTCGACCGGCCCATGACCGACCCGCGTCAGGGCCGGCTGATGAGTACCTAATATTGTTAAGGACATTATTGTTAATTAACCCTGGTTGTTAAGGACATTATCATTGTTTTTCTGGTTAATTATCCCTCATTAGGTGAATTTTTCTGTCTTCAGGTGTTTAGGAGAGGTTAGGCAAGATCTAAGCCAATCAGGGCGTTTAAAGGTCCAAAAGCAATCAAGATCAAGCACGAAGGAAATCAGACTACGGAGATCAGAGACTAGACCATACTCTATAGTGGATCTGAAGTTTAAGAAGACCACGTCAGGATAATGTAATTTGGAGATCTAGGTGATGGTCAGGATTGCACATTCATGCAAGTATGGAGGTATGCATGTGAGACCAGCCACATGTCCAGTTCCTATCATGGTGAAACTCGGCCAGTTGCATCATGACCAGCAAATGGACCATCTTTCACCGTCCATCAAGTGCGATCAGCACACGTGTGCAAGAGCAGTCCATCCATGCCATAGCTGGACATCTTTCATCTCAACTGTCCATTTCAAGTCCAGATATGGTGGATCACATCATCACTATCCAATTCATCAGGTGGACCCCATAGCTGATCTCCAAGCTCAGCCGTCCAGCAATCCAAGCTACTCCAGCCATTGGATCGTCTCAATTCAGTGGACCCCATTTTCACTATCCAATTCAGCAAGGTGGGCCACACAGCAGTCCAGTTGCAGCTGCAGCTGCATCAACGTGCAGCCCCAATCTCCACCGCCTATCAATGGACAACTTTCATCATGCATCACACGTGCAGTCCACTCCATCAGGTGGACCACCTCCAGCAGCAGTCGTCCATCTAGTAGCAGCTGAACTAGCTCAGCCGTCCATCATGGTGGACCTCATCCGTCCAAGCAGCAGCAATCAGCAGACCGTCCATCATCAACGCCAACACCGTCTGCAGCTGCTTCATCAGGACCAGCGTCCAAGCTTCAACCATCCATCAGGTGGGGATCATCAAAGAGTCCAGCTCCATCTGTAGGAACAGCAGTCCAGCAAGTGGACCGTCCACATCATCAGGTGGATCATCCACCTTCACAGCTGCAGCGGACCCAATTCACCTCAGCCGTCTAGTAATGGGTGGACCCCACATCTCACATGCATCAAATCCACACCATTCACACGTGCTAGCTGGAACCGCAGTGAAGCTGCAATCATCACCGTCCATCTCCAGCAACGTCCATCAGATCCATCTCAAGCTACTTCATCCAGCGTCCATGGTGTCTGGCATCCAGCAAGATCAGCAGGCCCCACCTTGCACGTGCAGCTGAACCAGCACACCAGATCAACGTCCAGCAGTGGACGTCCAACCAGCAGCCTTGATGGACCCCACCTTCATCAACGACCAGCAGATCCCAGCCGTTCACATCATCACCACCACGTCCAGCAGTGGACGTCAGTCCCAGCATCTGGACCGTCCACTCCCTCCAATCATCAAGCATCCACCATCCTGCCAGCCATCCATTCATCCAGTTGCTGGATGAACCGTCCAGCAAGGTGGACCCCATTTCCTCATCAATGTCCACGTCATCACCATCCAATCCAGCAAGTTGGATCCAGCTTCATCAAGGACGTCCGTCCAGCCATCAGCAACGTCCCCAGCTCGTCCTGCAGATTGTCATCAACCAGCTTCACATCCACCGTCCATCAAGATGGCCCCATCAAGTCCAGCAAGTGAAGGACCATCATCTCCACCATGGCAGCAAGAGAGGAGCTCTCTCTCTCTCTCTCTCTCTCTCTCTCTCTCTTCCAACACATGTGTAAGGCTTGGAATTGCCACCTCATCATCCAAGCCTCACTCCAAGCCCAAACCTAAAAGAAAAGTTGCTTTAGGCTTGGAGTGACACCTAGGCTTGGAGTACTTTTCTTGCCACATGTCTATCCAAGCCTAACTCCAAGCCCAAACCTAAAAGCAAAGTTTGCTTTGGGCACTCCAAACCTAACTCCATTCCCAAACCTAAAGAAACTTTTGGTGTGCCACCTAGGATTGGGAGGAGGCTTGGAAGCTCCTCATAAGGCTATAAAAGGAGGCCTCTCCTCCTCATTTGAATCATCCCTCAAATCCCACAATCCAAGTCTTCTTTTCTTTTCTTCTTTTTCTTTGTAGAAGTAGAGTAGTGTAGTTTTTCCTTTGTAGAGAATTTAGTCTTCCATTGTAGCATGGTTGGCTAAACCTCTAGCTAAGGCTAGGGGTGAAGCCTTTGAAGAAATTTGCAAGATATGGTTCTTTTGGTTCAACATTGTGTGGTGTAAATGTGGGAGTTCTCTTTGGTTGATTGGTTTGGTTATCCACCTCGGCGGACGCCATTGTTGTGCAAGCCCCTTGATCCATCGTCGACTCCGGGCACGTTGGATGCTTGGGATCCCTTGCACACCAATTAGCTAGTTCATGATCGATAAAGTCCCTTGATCCATCGTCGACTCCGGGCACGTTGGATGCTTTGGATTCCCTACGGTCATCGAGCTAGTGCAGGTAAAGTCATCGATCTGTAAAATCCCTTGATCCATTGTAAACTCCGGGCACATTGGATGCTTTGGATTCCCTGCGATCGATAGACGAGATCTTAACGGTTGGATCGGTCAATCAAAGCCTCCTATCTTGTAAGTATGCATTTGATCGTATGAATTGTGATCTTATCGGTTGACTTGTTGGCAAAGTTGTTGATCTGTACAATTCCTTGATCCATTGTCGACTCCGGGCACAGTGGATGCTTGGAATTCCCTGCGATCAACTAACGAGTGCTTCATGGTCAAATCAATCGGTTCAGATCACCATCTTTTATGAAATATGCAAATGTTTTAACTGTTTTATCTTTCGATTGGAATGAATCTTTATTCAATTCCAGTTGAGTTATAGTTGGACTAATAAATCAAATCTTGTGAATGAATCAAAGGTGGATCCCTGATACCTTAGCCCCTTTTCTATCTTTGTCCTTCACCACACACAACTTGCTCCACTCTCGTGGATAAACCAGATTTCATCTCACTAACCTAAACTAATTCCTCTAAGTGTTCTTAACCCCAATCCCTGTGGATCGACCTCGGTCTTACCGAGTATTTTACTACTTCGATACCTGCACTTGGGTGTGCAATCTTCGGATTGTAGCACCGGCAAAGGCTTTTATTACAGCATATGCGTTGTACGTTCGCTACCTATCCACGGTCCATCATGTGGGCCTCGGTTCGGAAATCCAAGCCATCCATCTTCTTCCTTACCTTCCAAAACCCCCTCCTACCAAGTTTCATCTCATCCCATTGCAAATCGAACTCGATCTCATCTTTCCTTCCAACCGTTGGAAACTTGGATCTTCCAATCCAGGAAACTTCTTCGCATGGGATCTTAGGAAAGCTTTTAGAGGATCTTAATGATCCTTTCTAGCTAATCAACGTGGAGAATTAACTAAAAAACGGAAGTATTTCCCACCTTATGTAGGAATTCTCTAGAATCTCCTCTTGCGCTAAAACCCTATCAAACGGCTGTGAACCCTCAGTTTGTGGACCCTACCTGCCCCATTGGACCCATCTAAGCCCACCCTAGGTGTCTGATTGTCAGATAAACCGCCCGTTCAAAAGTTTCTAATTCTAAACTTATTATTTCCTATTTTCTTCTCGTGGACCGTTCATCACTTAGTGGGCCTCATTTCAAAATTCGTCATGACCATTTTGTAGCCCATACTTTACTTATCAAACATGTGGAATCTCTCCTCAAACCATGTTGTGTACACTTTCCAAAACAGCTCGAAAGATGATGTATTTCTACTTTTAACCGCAACCGTTCATCCGAAGATGGTGTAGCTTCCTTAAAATCCTAATTTCGACCTTACCTCTATATATAAGGCCTCTCTTAGCCAAAGGTGACCCCCACCCACGAATTTGAGAGAGGGAGAGAGAGAAAGAGAAAGAGAGAGAGAGAGAGAGAGAGAGAGAGAGAGAGAGAGAGAGAGAGAGGTAAGAGAGGGGAGTACCATCTTGCTATTATTTCATCATCTTATATCTCTAATAAGTCGAAGACAATAAAGTGAGAACTCCTTTAAGATTGGGTTGATAATCTCATGTTTTGTAGGTTGATAATTCTTATGTGTTTCTGTTTACATGTGTTTCTTTGTTCTCTCCTTAGTTAGCTATATATGAATGCTTTTAGATACTTTTTCTATCTCATGTTGATGAGGACATTCATTGGACTTAGAGAACTAGTAAGGAATCGAATGTTTGTTGGACATATGAGATTGTGTAACCATCTTTAAAGGGACCACCTTTCCTTTCATATTCTATAAAGAATAGTTGTGATTGTCTAATGGAGATTCTTATATAGTTATATTCCATTTATATATATGGATGGACCCTGATCTGTGGTGATGAATATCAGAACACCCAGTTAAGAAGTTGCCCTAACCTGAGACGATGCTTTTAGCTTGTCCGGTTAAGTGGCCACCCTGATCTGTGGTGGTGGTATCAAGATCGCCCGATTAAGTGGTTGTTAAATCCATTTATTACTATTATTATTATAATATTTACTATTATTATTATTATTCCTAAAGTTGTTAAGGATCTCCATAAGACTATAGTTGAGCATGGTTGTTATGAAGCTTAGTAGTACGGGCCGCCATCCTGGGATGTGATGCGTCGGTTACGACTATTTTGATGAGTGATGAACTACAACGAAGGATGTGGTGGTACCAAAAGTTGGTTAGACGTTGAGTGGCTTGGTGTAAATTGGTAATAATAATAAAGAATGGCTAACTATGCATGCACGTGGCTAACTCCATGTGGGTGTATGGAATTGAGAATAGGCTAGAGCGTCCAACTTCTCCCATGCACTGTCACGTGTAGATTTGGGATATAAGCGTCCCGTTTCTCACGTGGTCGGGTAAAATTATGGGCTTACGTGTCCCAAAACCCCTGATGGCATGTCTAAGAATTCCTACACTGGGTCATGCATTATCATGCATTACATTAAGAAAGAGTAATTGATGTTTTGTTATGATTTTTATACGATTATTATTTCTAACCTTAAAGTAGTTCTTCACTATGCCGCTTTTGACGGTATTTTGTAAAAATAATTTAGAACATGTAGGTAACGATCCTCAGGAGCCCGAGCCTCAAGGAGACGATTATGATGGCTCGTGAGAGCAGATGGTGGAAGACGAGACCGCATAGTCATTCATAGTACTAATATTTAATAAGTATTTGAATTGTAATAAGTCCCAATGGGAGGACATAGTTATGAACATGGTGATTGATTGAATAACGGTTACATGGTTTGATAATTTAGTTTAGTTAATGAAATAATATATAAGTTTGGTTCTACAGTCTTGCTCATGGTTTTCAAATAGTGTGAAATGTGCGTGTTTATGTGAAAATTATGTACGGGGTGTAACCCTCACACATTCCAAATAGCCTTGGGAATTCGGCCATCGTGACGCACACGGGAGGCAAAATCTCGGGGTGTTACACCACGTATCCTATCGGCTGATGCATATATATCTTTTCTTCAAGGTCCCCATGAAGAAAGGTTGTCTTAACATCTAGCTGCTCTAGATGTAAGTCCTTTGTAGCCATTATACTCAAGACCATGCGAATCGTAACCATCTTCACAACTGGTGAAAATATTTCAGTGAAGTCGATACCTGTCTTTTGTTAGAACCCTTTCACAACCAATTTAGCCTTGTACCGCTTCGAACCATCGTGCTCCTCCTTCAATCTGTAAACCCACTTGTTCTGAAGATCTTTCTTACCCTTAGGTAGAGTGACTAGCTCCCACATACGATTGGCCTCAAGAGAGTCCATCTCATCATCCATGGCCTGCTCCCACTTAACCCGCATATCTAACTGTAATGCCTCTTCAAAATACTCTGGTTCACCATTATCTGTTAGTAGTAGATAATGTAAGGAAGGTGAGTATCGGACCTTGGGTCTCCTCTCCCAAGTAGACCACCTCACAACCGGTGTCTGTGGCTCTGCTTCATCATGCTCCTGTGCATGCTCATCATGTGGCACTATAACACCTGTGTCCGGTAACTCTTCAAACTCTACGAATTCCTTCTCATCAGCCTTGTTCTGCTTTTGCCGCACACTGTCCTTATGCATCACTTTTTCATTGAAGACTACATCCTTGCTTCTGATAATTTTTCAGTTCTTTGCGTCCTAAAATCGGTAGCCAAAATTATTCTGCCCGTAGCCTATAAACATGCACCTTCTAAACTTCGCATCTAGCTTGTTTCTGTGCTCAGCATCAATGTGAACATAAGAAGTGCAACTAAACACTCTGAGATGTGCAAGGTTCACCTCTTTTCCAGTCAACATTTCTTCTGGTAGCCCACCATCCAATGGTACTGAGGGACTTCTATTGATGAGATATATGGCAGTATTCACAGCATCCGCCCAAAACGTCTTAGGCAACCCTGCATGTAACCTCATGCTCCTGGCGCGCTCAAAGATAGTCTTGTTAATGCACTCAGCCACACCGTTCTGCTGCAGTGTCCCTGGAATCGTTTTCTGATGTTCGATCCCATTTGCTGCACAATACTCCTCAAACCTCTTATCACAGTACTCTTCCCCATTATCAGATCTGAGACTTTTTACTGTTTTACCTGTCTTGTTTTCTACCATAATTTTTCACTTCTTAAATACATCAAATATATCAGATTTATGCTTTAAGAAATAGACCCACAATTTTCTACTAGCATCATCAATAAAAGAGACAAAATAACGTGAACCACCAATAGATGATACCTATGTCGGTCCCCACACATCAGTGTGTACAAGGTCCAACAGATGCGTTTTTGGAGCACGTCCTATCTTCTTGAAGCTTACTCTCTTCTACTTGCCATACAAGCAATCCTCACAGAATTCCAGATCGATTGCCTTCAACCTAGGTAGCTTCCCCTTTGACAATAGTACTTTTATCCATTTCTCACTTATATGTCCCAACCTCTGATGCCATAACTGCCCGTTCACTCCAGTTGATGCGATTGTGAGTGAACTATATGATCCGAAAGTCACATACAAGGTACCTTCCTTCTTGCCTCGAGATATTACCAAGGCACCTTTTGTGACCTTCCATGCATCGATCGTGAATATCGTCACATATCCGATATCGGCCACCTGCCCCACTGAGATCAAGTTCTGTCTCAAACTAAGTACATGTCTGACATCCTTTAACTTCAAGACCGTTCCGTCTTTCTGACTTAAGTGAACGTCTCCCTTGCCAACAATACTGCATGGCTCATCATCACTCAGGTAAACTCTTCCGAAGTCACTTGATACATAATCACGAAGAACTTCTTTTGACTAAGTGGCATGAAACGAAGCACCCGAGTCTACAACTTAAGACTCATTCCGCGCATCAAGAGACAAGACAACGCCTTTGTGTCACTCTCCTCAGATAAATTCACTGAATCCTTCCCACCTTCAGAGCTTCCTTCTTGTTCCTTAAGCGCCCTGCAATTACGCTTTATGTGCTCCTTCTTCCCGCAATGCCAGCACCCGTCCTTGTCTTTCGGTCCCTTGGACTTATTCATTGACTTAAAAATTCCGTGTTTATTACCTCATTTGTTCGAAGATCTTCCTCTTCTTTCAACATTTTAAACATTCCCTGAATCCCCTAAAGCTCACAATGCCTTCCTTTTAGATTCTTTGCTAAGAATTAGACTGGCCACATCATCGAATTTCAACTTTGTAGACCCTGAAGAATTACTCACGGCAATCACCAAACCATCCCAACTGTCTGGCAAACTGGACAAGATCAATAGTGCCCTGACCTCATCATCAAAAGTGATGCCAACGGATTCCAATTGGCTCGTGACTGTATTGAACTCGTTTAGATGTTCAGTCACGCTCCCACCATTTGACATTTTCATGTTGAATAGCCATTTCATAAGATGAACCTTGTTGGACGCCGAGGGTTTCTCATACATCTTAGCCAAAGCTTGCATTAATTCTTTTGTGGTCTTTACTTTGGATATATTAAAGGCGACGCTCTTAGACAAAAAGAGTCAGATCGTTTCTATAGCGTTCCGATCCACTAAAGCCCATTCATCATCTGTCATCTTCTCTGGTTTCTTCTCTTTTCCTTCTAGAGGAATATAGAGGTCCTTCTGATACAGATAATCATCCGTCTACATCTTCCAGAAGACAAGGTTTGAACCGTCAAACTTATCAATTCTAGTTTTCCCTTCTTCCGTCATTGCTTCCACTTGAACTAAACCAATAGCTCTAATACCAGTTGTTGCACAGCACACCAACAATGCCCCGAGATCCAATCTTTGGTCTCACCCACATACGATAAACAGGAAAAAATAACAACTAGAAGAGGAATTCAAACAAACCAACAATCCACAAGACAGATTTTACGTGGAAAAACCCCAACAAGGGTAAAAAACCACGGTGCAAACTTTCACTATGAAGAAAACAAAGTTACAAGCAGTACACTTACCTTCCCCGACGCTCCCATGCACAGAGATAGCCATTTTTGCTAACCTCTCGCCTCTTTCTCACCTTGGATGTATAGAAATCCTAATCCCATGGCCCAATCCCGAGTTACAACCCTTTTATAGTAAAACAAAGAAATAGAACCCAAAATAGAAAAGCCCGCAAAACTAGTCGCGGCCGGTCGGGCTTGGTTGGGCGCCCGCCTAATGTAGAAATCCTCCAGTGAGCTACGGGTGAAATTATCTGAATATTGGGCTCTCGGTCCTCTTAACCGTCGGGTGCCCGACTGTTCACAAAACAGTCCAGAGACCTTCTGTCTCTAATACATGAATATCGGGCGCCCGGTCCAAGGACCATACGGGCACCCAACCATCCCTTGGTGTGATTGGCTCCACACCCCAACAGAAGGGCTAACTGCAATCTTGCTTCTTTGGGTGTTCAAAGATCCACACCTTCAACACCAAAACATGGTAATAAAAATTCTCTTCTCTTGTGATTACTTGATTTTCTTCATCCGTTTCCTTTTATTTTATTACCTTTCTTCACCAATTAATTTTTATTTTTATTCTTTTACTAGAAAAAACCTGTAGGACTATAGGAGATAGCCTACAAGTTAATTATGTATGTGGATTCAGATTACGCAGGTAGTGTGGACTATAGGAGATAGACTTCAGAGTATTCGTTTGTTTTAGCGGGTGGAGCGATTAGTTAGTTGTCCAAGCTTCAGTCGATGGTGGCTTTTTCCATTACTGAATTGGAGTATATGGCAGTGACAGAGGCATTCAAGGAGGCTATTTGGTTGAAGGGAATGATATCAGTCAGGGCTTCAGTAGGAGGTTATGCCGGTTAATTGTGATAGCTCTAGTACTATAAATTTGACTAAGAATTCTATTTATCACTCTCATACTAAATACATTGATGTGTGGCATTATTTTATCTGACAGATACTTGAGGAAGGAAATGTGACTCTGGACAAGATTCAAAGTAGTGTGAATTAGGTGAACATGCTCACCAAGGTGGTTCCTGCAGAGAAGTTTCAAGTTCTGCACAACTTCTCTTGGATTGGCGAAGACGAAATGAAGACACAGTGTGCACGAGAAATGATGGAACTGTGGTTGAAGATGAGATGATGAAGAAGCGAGGAATTTCAGAGATCGAAGCCTTGGTGGAGATTGTTGGTGAAGCCTTCAATCTCTGCCATTGAGGGGGTTCAAACGATCAACCAGGGGGTCGGGCGCCCGACCCGCTCGATGAAATTCTAGTTTTTTTTGTCCAAACTCTCTGGACTTTTTTGGGCACTTTCAGGTGTCGACCCGAGCTCATCGGGTGACCGATGAGGGGCTCGGGCGCCCGACAATGCGCCTGACTATGTCGGCGAACTTACATGTTTTTGTGCTAAGTTTTTTTAATTTCAAATTTATCTTATATAAAGGGGTGTAATCGGGTATTAAGGTATCTGATACTTTGTTCTACGTAATTGGGGTGAGAGAGTTTTGGAAATAGGGAACTAGGGCTTTCTCTTGGGTTTTGCTTATGGGGTATCCATCTTTGTAATCTTCTATGTTCATAGTGATCGTTGTCGCTTTGTGCCATAGTTTTCTTCCTGCAAAAGTTTTTCACATAAAATCTAGATTGTTCTATGTGTGAATTACTTGTGCGATTGTGTAGTGATCGTTTGATTCTCCTATGTGCTTCACGTGGTTTTCCCAACAGCCACCGTCTTGAATCACTGCGTCATTTGCTCACCCAAGTTGAATTCGTTGTGGGCCCACTGTCATCTTTATATGACGTCCAACCAGTTAAAGAAGTTGAGTTTATCTAGTTTAATGGTGAAAGAAAAACAACTACGAGCCAGATCAATAGTGTACATCCCATCCTAACTGTTACCTATGGTGCCGCCTACTTGAGTTTTTAATCTGCCTGATTTCCGGGTCACTTTGCAAAATGAGCCAGCACAAATGATGAACGGATCAGATCTCACACGCACATCTCACAATGAATCACACAGATTTTTGTTGCATTGCTGCCTTGTAGTCCTTCCTCTTTCCCACCATTTGGATGAAGTAGGAATTTACCTGCCAAAGGACCAGCCTGGACACCAAAAGAGTTAAACGACGTGGATTAGGTACTACTCGAGCCTGCGCAGAGCTCGGGACAGGCTAGTATGTGTCAATAGTGTCACGCTTGCTGATGTGGCAGGTCTCTCTCACAACTAGCTCTCTATCAATACAGACATGCCACGTCGAGCCTCTCCTGAGCTCTACACAAGCTCGGGTAGTACCTAATCTGCTGCCGCCGTAAACAGGCAAGGCTTACGACACATAGGACGCAGGTCGAGCAATGAGGGGATTAGCGGTGGCAATGGACTAGGCTAGGGATGGGCTAGGGCCGGACTAGGGTCAGCCGGCCATATAATCCTAAGACCTGACCCTATGTTGTAATAGGCTAAAGTGGCCTCGCCCTAGAGGTCACACCGCATGCAATCGTGAATGGGATGCCAGGCATACTTTTGTGTGTGGAGTACCATCAAGTGTTAAATCTTTCATCAAACCCGTTAATCAGGTCTAACTCACTAGGATGAAGAAAAGAAAAAACTTAGGTTGGCTACACCTTGTGATGCGACGAATCCATTGCAGGTGATGTCACCATCCGGATTGCCTTGTAACTATGCCATGTGAATGGATAAAAAAAAGTCTGGATCACCGACTTCTTAAATAGATGGACAGAAATAACAAAATCGTGTTTCTTGTGGTCCTGTTTTCTCTCTCATCTCATTGTGTTTCTCGTACCCTCGTGGTCTGCATGTCAATGCATTCATGAGAAGTGTGCCCCAAAAGTGACCTATGTTTTATGGATTCGCTTCATATTAATGCTATTAACGGCAGGTCTCGCTTCATAATGCTATCCAGCACAAATGATGAATGGATCAGATCTCACATGCACATCTCACACAGTAAATCGCACAGAGAATTTTGTTGCACCACCTGCAATGAATGAAGTAGGATCTGACATACCAGATAGACTAGCCTGGACACCGAAAGCCATTAACAGACGGCGTATGAAATATGGGAGGCAAGTTGAATGATGGTATTAAGGTGGCAATGCACTGGGATAGGGCAGTACTGAGGTTAGCCTGCCCTAGAACCCTAAGACCTGTCCGTAGGCTGTAAGGTGCTAAAGAGGTCCCTGCCCTCGCCCTAGAGGCCGGGATATGGCTGGGCCAAGTCCAGGACAAGGATAGCTCCAGCCCCTAAATTACATATATGATAGTGTCAAATGATTGTTGCAAATTCAGTGTGTGCATGTTTGTGAACTATTATGCTCATCTAGAGTATTAAAGTTTTTTTCTTTTTTGGCATGTCTGTGTCAAATGACATCATTCATTAACCAAGCACATGCTCCACCCAATTATCCACCATATGCATAAACTTAAATAAGTGCATCAAGTAACACTCACCATCTAACTGAGGTCCACTATTTGAATTCTTAAGTGATTGGAGTGATTGCATATCATCCATCACTCTCTACCATAGTATAACTGTTCTTCATATCAGTACAAACACTAGTATATGAATTCTATAATCTACATTATTAATACCTATCTAAATACGGTATACACCAAGGCAATCGGCTAGGCCAGGCTATTTATCGTTGGCCTTGTCTAGCCTGTATGGACACCAGACCTAGATTTCAAGCTAAGCCTAGCCAGCCCTCAGGCCAAGCATAGTGGTGTTAGGATCTATGGAGCCTGATCATCAGAGATGTACAATTCATCCAGCCAGTACTTTCACAGGTCGAGATCCACGCTGAGCTCGTTGGGGGTCAAGGGGGGGTAGCTATCACACACCGCCTCTAATAACTCAAGTTCGTTCAACTTAGTCGCCGGATCGAATGTGTGACTCGGGTGGGAAAGGCATAAACATAAGTGTACACAACCATAATAATCAATCCATAACCATACTTACATTCATCAATTAAACACAAATATTCAAAATGTAATCATCCACTTGGCCATAACAAACATATAATTATTCAATAACATAAAGCATAAATAAAATCCTTATTCTAGCATCAAATCTCCAGGAGCATGCTTCTCGAATATATTGCTCTGCTCGCAAAGTCTCTAATTCCTTTCCAGGACCTGGATGGTTTTCCAATCAACAATATGAGCTAACAACCCAACAAGTAGTTATCCACATGATCCATAACAAGATCAAGATACATAAGCATGAATAGATAATTTAGTATGCCAACTATCATAGTGCAGTTATAAATTGAACAACCAAGGTCATGGTTGCGTACAAAGTCCGACCTGCCAACACCCATTCAGCCAAGATTTACATAAATCCATCACATGTAAGAACATACACACAAGACTTGTTTGTGGTTTCTCACGTATGATGTATGACCATATAACCTGGCAATGAATGACCTACTTTAAAGCTGGTCAAACTTCTTCCCCAGCCTCGACCTCAATCTAAGGAGGATACCCTATTTGTACTCATTCGAGTTCCATTGAGACTTTCAGTTGTAAGTCACTTACAAGCAAAACTACCAAGAAACTTCATGTGGCTAGGGGTGAGAAGTCATTTCCCTATAAGTGACTTACAACTGAAAGTCACAACTTAAAAAAATTACAAGCATCCAAATGACCCCTTAAGGTTTCTAAGAACCCATCTCCCATCCATCTTTTCTCTGATTAATCTATGAAGGGAGTGACTACAAACAGCGGTCAACGGTGAAGTTTCGCCGGCTACGACAGCCGCAGCAGCAGTGGCCATGGTTGTCGCTATCTCCCTTTTTTCGGATTGGGGGGGGGGGGCTAGCCAACAGCGGTGCCCTTGCCGTCAATGAGAGAGAGAGAGAGAGAGAGAGAGAGAGAGAGAGGCAGGTTGCCAGTGGTGGCTGTAGCTATCGTTGCTGACACATCTAGAGATTGTGCTTTAATCAGAAAATGGGCAGAAGACGATAGATGAATAAAAATAAAAATTTATAAATTATAAAAGAAAAATAGATTTAAATGGGAAAATGCCTGCTTACTACGAGCGGCAACTTTCTCGCTCGTTGATGCTGCAGGCATGGGGATCCGCTCAATCTTGATTGGCTTCGAAATCCCTAGTGAGCTGGCACAACGTATCAAAGCCCAATTAACACCTTCGAAGAACAAATGCTGCTTTATCTCCATAGCTCCACGCTTATACACCAGCTGGTGCAGTGGCTCCTTCCCAAGCAACTCTTATTAGACCCCTCATTGAGAGCTGACGACGGGCAGCTCTGGGAAGCGAAGTGGCTGGCCCACAACATTGAACAGCATGGCCCAATTCTCTGACCCCATGAACAGGGTCTTGCCAAACAGGAGCTCATACAGAAAGATCCCGAATGTCCACCAACCTACAGGACTCCCGTGGCCTTCACCTTTGATGATTTCCAGTGCTAGGTACTCGTGGGTCCCAACAAATGACATGGATTGGGCACTCATCCCACTTCTAATGGTAAGGAGTCTTCTTTGTGTTATAATCATTACGGGAATGAATCTATATGTTGGTTGATAATTGCTCAGGAATTCATCGATAGTGACTTTGCCAGGTTCTAGGGGAGCCACTCCTCTTTTTTGTCGATCGAGCCGCTCTCCCTCATCCAGCCCTCTTCACGTTGAATGTACAATCGATGCCACAGAGATAGCCAACTCTATTATCGAAGAAATAGGGAAACGGGCGACGATTTGGCACCAGATATCCGGAGGTGTGGAAAGAGCAGCTGTGAGAAGCGGAAAAACCATCAAAAAACGACGATTGTTCGTGGAGGTTTCCACAGAAAGACCCCTTGGTTCTGGCAAACGGATCACAATGACAGGGGCAATGGGCTCCCTTGGTTTCCTATTTCATTTTTCCGGTCCTTGGACTTGCTAGAGAAGAGCAGGGGCCAAAGCAAGTGGGGGCCATGACACATAATGGCTGGATACATGAGGGTTCGATGCAAGCAGGTTGGACACAGTTCTCAAGGGGTTGGAATCGATGGACAAAGATTTTGACAAGTATTGGGCTGACGGCACAGCAGAGAGAGGTCAAAGTTGGACAGCATAATGTGGCCATCTTCTCAAACAAGGACGTTTTCGGGCTTCCGGTCAAGGTAGACGATTCCAAGCATGTGTAGGTACTCCAGAGCAAGGAGAACCTCTGCTACATGAAACCTACATGATAGACAGAGAAGACACCAAATCATGAATAAATACAAGCACATACTCCATGAAATGTTCGTGCATTCATTTATGCAATGCAGATTGGTTAACATGTTTTACAGGTTCGTATTGGGATTGCTAATCCCACATACATGTGTAGAAAAACTGGTCCCATAGAAACTGCATGTACCAACATGCGAATCATGTGGAATATCGGAGCCAGCAGTCAGGTGGGTTCCACCCTCTAGATCCCCTGGTGCAAAAGTCATGCCAAATGGTCCAGCAAATTAGTGGACCAGCATGATTTTGAGCCGGGGCATCTACAGTGGGACCAATTTGATGCATATCAGATGTTCCATACAAGCATATGTACAACAATGCCCATCCACACACCACTACACACGCCAATATGTAAAATATATGCAATTTCCAAGCTTTTCATCAGGTGGGCCACCATTGATATCCTGGCCCAAACAAGCAGGTACTTCAACTCATAGGTGGACACTGGTGCACCTATGAGTTAGAGCAACCTGATTTTTTGGCCAGAATATCTAAAACCATGTCCTTCCTAATGAACCACTTACATCTTGCACACGTATGGCATATTGGCAGGTGCTGCCACAACCA
The DNA here is from genome assembly GCA_003013855.2 of Liriodendron chinense. Classification (NCBI taxonomy): domain Eukaryota; kingdom Viridiplantae; phylum Streptophyta; class Magnoliopsida; order Magnoliales; family Magnoliaceae; genus Liriodendron; species Liriodendron chinense. The sequence goes on along the minus strand of PVNU02003932.1, from coordinate 29,501 downwards.
GAAGTGACCTTTTCTTGTTTATATTCATCTATACAAAGATATTGCCCGACATAAAATCAAAGAAAATGGAAAATGTCCTCTTTGATGAAACATTCGCATGTTCCATTCAAATTTATGCCATAGGTCTTGCACGACAATGTCAGAATCAGACATATTGAGATGAAGAGGTTTGCTCAAATACATCCTAACCCATTGCAATGTAATACATCAGGATTTCATCCTCTGAACCTGGATCATCTTTTAATGATCCAAACCATTTATACAATCAGCCTCAAATTGTATGTTGGATAGACAACAAATAAACTCTCTTATATTGGATTATTTCAACCATTTGAAATTTGGGTCTTTTGCTTTGAAAATGGACAATCACCATAACCTTTGTGTAATCGAAGGGTTAAAATATTAAATCCGATAAACTATTCAGGCATCCCCCATACAAGAGGAGCCTGTCACACAACAGTTTGGGTCATTAAAAAAAAAAAAAAAACCTAATTTCAATGGATAAAATCACGACGTATCATATTGCACTACGCCAGGATGTATTCGAGCAAACCTCCAAGATAAAAAAAATATGAAAATAAATCCATTTCCGGCATTTTGCATGCTTGAGAAGTTACTGGATCATTTTATGCAGAGTAACAAGGACAGGATGGTAATCCAAAGCCAAAGTGGGATCCACATGAGAAACGTGATAGCTTTTTACCGCAAAAACAGTAGTCAACAAGTCAAACTAAGGAAAAGTATAAGGTGGCTTGAGATGCTTGACTTTATGCACAGCACGAGATGGAGGTATCTCAAACGTGCTAAGGGGTCGTTTGGATGCCTGTAAAATCTTTAAGTTGTAATCAGATTACAGGTAATCGTATCACAAGCGTAAAGTGTTTACAACTTGTCCTGTTTGGCTTTAAGCTGTAATCTGTTTACAGGTAAACAGATGTTTGTGTTTGGATAACTTGTAAACTGTTTACATCTTGTAATTGAGTATTCACACGTGATGGCTCTTAGAGTGGTAAATCCTTTAAAATTCACCAAATAACATATAAAGTCTTCTTTTAAGGTGGATGGTTAGGATAAGCCCAACTCAATAAAGCCTATGGCCAATCCTTGCACTAAAAATAATCATTTTGTGGGCCAAAAAGTGGGCCCACTACTTCAAATTCCATTTCATAATGAGAAACTACTGAATATCAGCCATTAACTATAAACAACATTGAATTAGTAGTATCTAATAGGCTAAAACATGTCTTTGGTAGATCCCATTCTCAGGTGGACCATGCCATAGGAAACCACAGTGATTAACCATTAATGGGCCACACGAGTTTTGGATCAAGCTGACATTTGTTTTCCCTCTTCATCCAGGTTTATCTTACGTTTATCGACAGGTTGTATGGCAAATAAACATTACATAAATATTATGATGGGCATTAGGAAGTTTTAATGGTAAGGTGTTCAATCACCACTATTTCCCATAGCATGGTCCACCTAAGATTTGGATCTTCTTCATTATTTGGCTCTTGCTGTAAAATGATATGGAAAAACGGAGGGATAGCATGGATATAGGATACATACATCAAGGTGGGCCCAAAGGTAAGGGCCGCATCATCTTGGGTTAGGCGGAGGTCGCACCTAATCAGCTCTCCTACATTGCACAAAGGTTTTTCGGACACAGATTGCACGGTGCCACCAACCTCCATTGTGTTTAGTTGTAACAAAGTTCTGTTGACCCCACCATGATGTATGTGTTACGTCAACACTGACCATCCATTTTTCAAGATCATTTTAGGGCACTAGCAAAAAAATGAGGCAAATCCAAAGCTCAAGTGGATGACACTACAACAATGACGCCGACCATTGAATCCTTCATAGGGCCCATCGTTATGTTTATTTGCCATCCAAATTGTTCATAAGGTCACACAGACCTGGATGAAGGGCAAACACAAATATCAATTTGATACAAAACTTCTATGGCCCCCAAGAAGTTTTCAACGGTAGGCATTCAATCCCCACTGTTTGTTGCGGTGCCACTTAAGGTCTGGATAAGCCTCATTTTTGGGTTCACGCCCTAAAATGATCTCACAAAATGGATGAATGTAATGGACATAACACGTGCATCATGGTGGGACCTGCAGAATTTTTCCATGTCAAAACACAAGGCCTATGATCTCGACTTCACTGTGACCAATGTTTTAAATAGCTACGCTATGTAACGTGTAGCTTAGCCTTAACGCTACATAGCTCATGCAAATAGATTAAGTCACGTGTAGCCTACGCTACATGATAAATAGCACATGCTACACACTATATAGACTACGCTACATGCTACATAGCTCACCTTACAAGTTATTTTTACTACAACATTAAAATCAGTTAATTTTTTCATTGATCAGTTACATTGTCTAATTTTCAATAAAAACCCGTTTATCTTTTCAATGTTTTTAGTAAAATTATATAAGTAACAATATTAAATCAGTTTCATTGCTCTTTCTTTACCTTCATACTTAATAAGCATTTGGTTGCACCAAATATCACGAAATTTTGTTAAGTTTTATTATTAACCAGTCTAATTTGGTGCAAAATATCATGAATTTGTGTAACCAAGCATAACCTTGATTAAAAAATTAGAAGTAGTGTGTAGCTTATGCTACACGATATGTAGCTTATGCCTCACGCTTCAAAGGGTTGAACGTGACACAATGCGCTATGTGCTATTTAAAACACTGACTGCGACACAGAACAGCTTGGACACCTTGATTTATGCATTGTATATCCACACCATCAGTTGTTTGGCCAAATTATTTTAGGGCATGGTCCTAAAAATAAAGCAGACGAAAATTTCAAGTGGACCACTCCATAGGAAATAGTGATCAGGCCACTATTAATAACTTTCTAGGGTCCACCATAATGTTTAATTGAGAAGGTCACACAGACCTAAATTAAAGGCAAAAATAAATATCAGCTTGATCCGAAAAAAATTCTTGCCCACGAAGGTTTTTAATGGTCAATAATCACTGTTTCCAGTGTGGTCCACCTGAATTTTTATCTGCTTCATTTTTGAAACCATGCCCTAAAATAATCTGGAAAAATAGATGGACGGCTTCGATATACAATGCATGCATCGAGGTGGGGCCTACGGTCAGGCTCCGCACATATCGTTGTTAAGGAGCCGCAGCCAAGTCGTGGTCAGTGGTGCTATGCCCGTATTTCTGAGATTGTTGAGTATGGGCATTGGAGATTCCCTAGCAGATCTCTCGGATTAATCCTAGCTCCACCATAGAAACAGGGAAGGAGAGAGATTTGCAGTTCTCTACTATCTAAGGTATGATCTATCTTCTTCTTTCTCTTCTTCCTCTTGTTCTTCAACAGAGGTAGATTATTTATTTTCTTGATTCGGCAAATCCGTTGGAAGAAGCTGAAACTCTCTCTACATTATGAAATTGATAAATAAATAAAAAATCGCTGCCTGAAATCCCTTTACCTGTAATCTGAAACATGCCCTTTTGCCATGTTTCAGATTACAACTAAAAGCTGTAATCTGATTACAGCCTGCAATCTCTTTACAGGCAAATACATCCATCCAAACGCCCCATGTAATTCGATTACATGCAATCAAATTACAACTTATAGATTTTACAGGCATCCAAACGACCCCTAAGTTCAACAAAATGAAAGGGGAAGAAAAAGTCATCTCATAGACGTAGTAGGTCAAAGTAGGAACAAGAAAGGCCAGCTAATTGCACCTACACTACCACATATCATTACTACAGGGTCCCTCGCTAGTCACTACTGCATATTGGCAGATTATTAATCAAGAAACATGGTTGTGAAACGTTGCGCAAAGCATTTAAGCGATGGTCGAGAACAAGATCTAATAGATTAGGGTCCAAAAGGCATTGTTTAATCGTTGTTCTGAATGTTTCCCTATGCTTTTCAACTTAGCTTCCGGGGTCTGTGATTGGGGGTTGCATTACTCACTGAAGACCACAGACTCCAAAGTAGTAGTTGGTGTTCAGCTAGCTGCTAGGACCAGCATGTGATCTGAGTCTCTTTAAAAGGGGTTCTAATGGATAGGATAACCAATGAAAAAAGTCAAAAAGAATGAAGTTATTTTAAAATAGAAACAATCCCTCAAACCTTTGGTTAGAAGGAGCGAAAAAACTATATAAAACAAAAAAAAAAAAAAAAAGAACTATTTAAAAGTAAAAGAAAAAAGAAAAAGAAAAAGAAATCCCACTCTCTAAGACAGAATGTTTTAGAAAAAAAAAAAAAAAAGAACAGGAAAGTTTGTAATCACTTGAAGACATTTAGAGCATAAATAAATTACTCAAATTCATGATCAAAGGAAGAAGAGATGCTTTCCTCGTTTTCAGGACTACTTTATAATCAGTCTGATCAAATAAGAAAAGCCCAAGACTGAAAAGCAGGGCATTACTGTTCGTGCTGACAAGTAATATGACTTGGTTGCTGAAACCCAAGAAATAATTCCAGCATCAAATTGACACTCATGAGGATCTTATGCTTGGGCCTAATGCACATTCTCTTGAACAAGAAGAATATAGGGATCTTTCTAAAGTACATGCTTCTAAAAGAAATTTTGACCACTGCAATAAATGTGAAGAAATGACTCCTTACCCATGTGCACCTTCCTCTTCATGCACCCCTGTGCTTCTAGACATGCGAGCAATCTAATCATCAACTAGATTCAACTAGGGGTGCAACTCAGGCAAGTTGGCTCAGGTTGAGGGTCAAACCGAACCCGACCCAACCTCAACAGGACCCAACCCGAATTCCAACCTCAGGTGCCCAATCCAAATTGACGCAGGACAATGGGCCTATATAGATGATGCGGAATGAAACTAAAGCGGATAGATGAAATAATGAATAATGAAATTAAATCTACTCAATTCAGAAATGAAGAAATTAAATTAGGCAATAATTCATACACCACATAAGAAAAACTACAAGCGTGAAGTCATGGAACCATAATCCTAAATCCAAGGGGTGAGGCTCTAGGGTTCCTAGGGTATGGCTTGAATTAGGATCAATGGAAATTAGTGTAAAAGTTATGATTTGGGTGATGAGGGAATTGGGGGTTTAGGAATTTAAGGCTATGGGAAAGGTGAAATTCGGATTTGGGTGAAAGGGGGTTGTTTGGATTTGAAAAAGGGGTGGGATTAGGTTAGATGGGAAGAATTCGGATGGAGAAAAGCTAGGGTTTTGGGAAAAAACTAAGAAAAAAATGGTTGTGAGCCTATTCTAAATTAAAAGGGTTCAAGATTTGGGAGATTTTGGCTAAGGCTTCAAGAAATATCAAAAGATCTGTGAAATGGATGAAAAGAACAATCAACTTACCTAGATTTTATAAAAAATAAAAAATAAATAAGAAGAGAAAAGAGATAAGAGGGGATAACCGGCATCACACCAAAAGGGCTCCAATCACTAGAGGTTTCAAGCTCATCTCAAGCAAGAAGTTCTCTCAATATTCATAAACATGTAATAATCAAAATAAGGTTTCTAGCAATGCTTTTATAGTCCTCATCCAAGAAAAGTGCACTAAAGTGCCTAAAATATGAAAATAATGACAAAACGACGCCTAAAAAAAATAAGTTAAGAAAAGTGCACTAAAGTGTCTACAATATAAAAAGAAGACAAAACAACGCCTAAAACAAATAAACCTGCGTGTTAACCTGTTGTTGTACTCCTCTCACGTATCATTGAACCACAACGAAATGGGTGTTGAATCTGCTGATACACTCAACCAAAAGAACGTGATGGCCTGATGTCTCCATCAACTCTCTCCAGCTAAAAAGAAGTTGCCTCCGGTGACATAAAACTCTGGTAACACTCTAGGATGTCTGGATCAACCTGCTGCAGCTCGGTCTCTGTAAGCCATGTGCAATCTGAGGTCGGCTTATTCTTCTAGTTGACAAGATATTTCTGGTATCCTCCTTCGCTAGTCGACACCACTTACTCATCTAAAATGCCTTCAATCTCTTCCTTTTGCTCAGGTAGTTGTGGTAAAGGGGATAAAGGCTGGGACAACTGGGTAGGGATAGGCCAGGGAGTACGAGTTTGTGTAGATACTTCATTTGGGTGACCCTTAAAAGCCACTAGATCATATACATTGAAAGTATAACTAATTCCTATGCCAGATGGAAGATCTATTACATACGCATTAAACATTTAAAGATTTTATAAGGGTCAGCACTACGTGCTTGTAATTTCTTAACGACTCCTTGTGGGAACCGATCTGGTCGTATGCAGACCATGACGTAATCACCCACTTGAAATTCTTACAACCTGCTATGTGAGTCAGCAATTAATTTGTATTATTCATTGCTTACATTAATCCGCAGTCTAATCTCATCATGCAACTCATGGATATGATATGCAAAGGACTGAGCTAACTCTGATAGTCTACGTGAGACGGACATGAATGAAACTAAAGGACGCTCCAGTGAAGCAACTGACTCAAAATAAACAACTCTATTAGCTAGAACTTAGGAAATTATACTAAAAGAACACTTTTTGCAGGTGACACATAATTTCTCATTCTTTAGAATCCCAAAAACCCGCTCTAACTGATAGAGGTATTGCTCCTCGTAAGTGTTATAAGCAAGGATGATGTTCGTGTACCCCAATACTTGAGGACACTCGACTGAGACTTTGTGGACGGCCAAAATCTGCCCACGTGTGCGCCACGTGCTATCGTACTTGGAAGTGAAAAGGGTGGGCATGACACACAGAATAAGACTCAAAACTCTCCTGAGTGAACTCTTCCCTAAGAAGCTTGTCAAATTGTCTCTGCATTTCCGCATGCTCCAGGGGGTTAACTTGGTAAGGGGTAAAGCTTGACAGAGTCGACCCAGGGACAAGATTGATTTTGTGTTGAACGTCCAGCTTGGGTGGAAGTTTATCCCATAAGTCATTTGGTGAGATATCACAAGTCCTTTCCAAATCCACATCACTAGTCATGTGGGTGTCCACCATCGTATCCACACTAGTCTCTTTTTCAAACTAATTCGCGTTCACTATGGTAAGAGACTTAGATTGGGGCACCACATCATTCAGGTCACACATGACAACTAAAAGTGGTGCAGCCTCAATTTCTTCGACCTCTTCTTCAGTAGCACCCACTCCTTCATGTTCAACAATGGTTAATGATGCCTCAATTTCTTCTTCTTCACTACTATAGATTTCAGGCATGTACTCTATCTCTTCATAACCGACCGGTTTAGACCCTTCCAGTTTGCCATTCACCAAGACATTGCCTCACTCCTAGGGAAATATAATTGGTAGTAAATACCCTCCAAGTTGCTCAGAAGCCGAGATTCCCTTAATGATGAATTGGACCACTTTGCCAAAAGGTGGCCATATGGGTTCTCTTTTTGGATAGGAAGGTGGGACAACTCTTTCATCTGCTAAGGGCTTCTAACGGTAAGAGATGGAAAGATAATTTTCTTTTAAACTCTCTTTCATCTCGCTCCACAGTGAGATCAGAGCTCCACCTTTCCGCTCAATTCTTTGCTCCAAATCCATCCAAAACGACCTGACTTGGCCCACCAATTTCATCTTGGCGAACCATACATGACAGTTGTCCGACATCTCATACCAGTCAAAATAATATTCCAACTCTTCAAGCCAGTCAAGGAATGTCTGTGGGTCCACGTGACCACTAAAATATGTCAAATCATCACAGTCTAGTTTTCCATTGGGTCTCAACGGCCACAAGACAACACTTAAAGACCCTGAGTATTTAGAGCGCTTATACTCCATTTATTACGGGGAGACTCAACAACTCAATTTTATGACCAAAAAAAGTTTCTGCCCTAGACGCCGCAATATGAAATCTTAGACTATATGATGCATCCACTAACCAATCTTAAACGTCATGGATGACATACTCTAAACACCCTATGCTTCGAGCCAAGGCTCTGATACCAAAATTTGACGCAGGACAATAGGCCTATATGGATGATGCGGAATGAAATTAAAGCAGATATATGAAATAATGAATAATGCAATTAAATCTACTCAATTCGCAAATGAAGAAATTCAATTAGGCAATAATTCATACACCACATAAAAAAACTACAAGCACGAAGTGACAGAACTATAGATCTCATAGGTCAGGACCCATGGAAGGTAAAACTTCCATATCGAAGTATAAGGTTAATCCTAAATCCAAGGGGTGAGGCTCTAGGGTTCCTAAAGTATGGCTTGAATTGGGATCAATGGAAATTAGTGTAAGGGTTATGATTTGGGTGATGAGTGAATTGGGGGTTTAGGAATTTCAGGCTATGGGAAAGGTGAAATTCGGATTTGGGTGAAAAGGGATTGTTTGGATTTGAAAAAGGGGTGGGATTAAGTTAGATAGGAATGATTCGGATGGGGAAAAGCTAGGGTTTTGGGAAAAAACTAAGGAAAAAAAAAAGGATTGTGAGCCTATTCTGAATTAAAAGGGTTCAAGATTTTGGAGATTTTGGCTAAGGCTTCAAGAAATATCAAAAGATCTGTGAAATGGATGAAAAGAACAATCAACTTACCTGGATTTTATAGAAAAGAAGAAGAGAAAAGAGATGGGAGGGGACAACCGGCATCACACCAAAAGGGCTCCAATCACTAGAGGTTTCAAGCTCATCTCAAGCAAGAAGAAGTTCTCTCAATATTCAAAAACGCGTAATAATCAAAATAGGGTTTCTAACAATGCTTTTATAATCCCCATCTAAGAAATTGCACTAAAGTGCCTAAAATATAAAAATAATGACAAAATAGTGCCTAAAACAAATAAGTCCAAGAAAAGTGCACTAAAGTACCTAAAATATAAAAAGAAGACAAAATAACGCCTAAAACAAATAAACCCGCGGGACGGCCTACTGTTGTACTCCTCTCACATATCATCGAACCACAACGAAATGAGCGCGACACGTCTCCTATGTTAATACACTCGAGCAAAAGAATGTGATGGCCTAATGTCCCCATCACAAACCCAACCTAAATTCCTCTATACTCAAACTAACCCAACCCAATTTCCTCCATACTTGAACCAACCCAACTGACTTAAATTTTCTCAACCCGAACCCAACCCAATTTCAAATCGGGTTGGTGTCTTCCAACCTGAACCCGATCTAACCTCGGGTTGGGTCAATCAGGTACAAAATGGCCCAACCACTTTTTGTGGGCACCATCAAGAGCTCATATTGATCAGAGGATGTAACCTTCCAAACATTGAGCTCTCTTTTTATAACCATACATTTGTTGCACCAAGGGTGAGATGGTTATGGTCATCTTATCGATGTGGTTCCTTGGAGACATGTTATCCAAAGTCAAATCTATCAAATGTACTACGTATTAATTATCAGACATTCTTCGATTCAAACCGTCCAGTTTGTATGACATTAATCAAATGGTAAAGTTCCTTTGATAAAGTCTGCCAAGTGGGAACAATACACTTGCTTCATCAAATTGGTTTTACTGGGCAGACCCCACTAGATTCCTTGAAATAGCTAACATTGCTATCCCCTCAAATCAAAATGAACATCCATCAACTTCTCTAGAAGGCAAAAAATAATATAAACTCGGAAACAGCCAAAGTTTAGACCTGACAATTAACTGGGCCAGACTTGCGCATGCATCTGCCTTAAGGCCAAAAAAGGCCTATTCACCCGACTTATTTGAATTTGGTGGGCTGAAGATTTGGATGATGAGGCCCAACCAAAGCCCGATTCGGGATGACCTAAGCCTAGAGGTGGGCACAAACCAAGCCAGCTCGAAAGCTCGCCTCGGATTGGTTCGAAAAAGCTCGGCTTGGATTGGTTCGAAAAGGAAGTTCAAACCAAACCAAGCCTCCAAGTCAAGCTTGTTTGAAAAAACAAACCAAATTCAAACTAGGGAGTTCCGGCTCGGTTCGGCTCGAAGCTCAATTTGATTCAGCTCGGTTTGATTCGGCTAGTAGATTATAAGCACATTGTTTCTAATTCCATTTTGGGATCATGTCCTAAAATGATATGTAAAACAGATGGATAACATGGATAATACATATACATGATGACATGGATAATACATAATACATATACATGATGACATGGATAATACATAATACATTTACATGAATGTACACTGTTTCCTTACACTGTAAAATTATGCTTGTGCACTTTTGTTTGGAAAATACTCTTACATGTCTATTTTGAAGTTGCACTCTTTTGGAGGATGTTAAACATCATATAGTAAGATATGTTTCTACTTTTTTTTCTAACTTTTTAAATTATTTTCTATTTAAATGAATAAGGAAAAAAAGAGCCACTGTCCGTTTGAACTCGGCCCAGCCCGGTTCGAAATTTTCAACCAAGCCGATCCCGGCTCGAACCAGATTTTTCTGGAGCAAACCAAACTCAGGCCGCATGGGTTGGCCCGAAACCCAAACCAAACCGATCCACAAACTGCGGTGGTACGAAAACAAACCAAACCAAATTAGGGCTAACTCGGCTCGGCCCGGATCGTTGCCCACCTCTACCTAAGCCTAGACTCAGGTCCTTAGCTTATGGATTGGACATGTACATGCTTCAACCTGGTCTGGCCCATTAGCCATCCTTGACTAAGCTCATCACATCACTTGAGTGCCTATGCAGGCTCAACTCCATATAACTCCCAACCAGTCATAAACCATATCTTAGCGCAGACCTCTTCTGAATGAAGCCGGAAATAGAAAAAACAAAGGAGCTTCCTTCTGATAGATAGAAGAAGAAAATCTGATATGCATGAGGAAAAAAAAATGTCAAAAGTTGAATTCCATCCATTCGACAGCACTGACCCAATCAACTTCCAACTGAAGATACCAAACCTGAGTTGCAACTTGATGTTCATTATGTGTCACCTTCATTTGCTAAGCCAAGCCTGATTAAAGTCTCGTAGAATCCCAACTTCAAGATCACTGTCCCTTCTAGCCTTCCAGACCTCAGATTGGTCTGCTAGCTCGTGCTATTTTTCTCCTAGTTCTTCTACACCACAAAAGGTGACTCGACACTCCTCGCAAATTCCACAACCGATGCTATTCTTCCACAGATGACATGTGATAATAAACAACTAAATAATGGGCAATGATGCCTTTATTAATGTGACCCATCTTCAGAAAAGGATAGCTTCCTCTCAACGCCTCAAAATATATTCAAGTGTCCCACCGTAGAATCCCAACCCTGCTCCTGCAAGTGAAACCTCTCCCACTTGAACTGAATGTCAATCAAGATATTTCGAGGTGCACTACATGGAACTCCTTAATTGCTTAGATGGTAGTAAGTGAAGCACAACCCAAGCAATTGCTGACATTAATGCATTGGCAGACGGGAGAAAAGAATTCAACTAAGGAAAAAAAGAACACCATCATCATCATCTAAGCTTTATCCCAAATAACTGGGGTCGGCTACATGAATCAAGTTCCGCCATTCCACTCAAGGGCCAGACCTTCAGTTAGACCATAGGTCATCAAGTCGAGATGCACTAGCCAACCCTTGCACATGTCTCACTACACCCGGGTTCCGATGCAGCAGGTCACTTCCAAGGAACGCCCTAGCATTTGTTTGGAATGTCATATTGTTTGGATTTGTGATGGAATTTATGGCATCCATAATGGCCGTTATAGGCCCATAAAGGCCATTACATAAAGGTAACGATGGCAACCATTGCACATTACGGGGTCGAAATAGTCATTATGGAAAAAAAGACCTGTAACAGCCTTGTAACGGTCTGTTACAGGGTTGATATAGGTTTTTCCTGTTTTTTCAATACACTAGGAGATGTATGAAGTTCAAGAACAGATTTCTAAAGTCAACAAATAATAACTCCATTATTATAATGCCATCTTGTCATCTTTGAAAATACTAGCACTCAAAATGCTATCTTTTCGCCTTTGAAATACTACCAAAAAGTCCAACAAATATCATCATGCTACAATTCATTCCAGCATTGGAAATGCTTGTATTCAAATCTAGTAAGGATGGCTGGCATAACATTGAAAAAGATAACAAGTTAAACATCATAGATAAATGGTTTGCTACAGAAGCTCACCCTTCCTTTTTTTTATTATGAAAGATGACAATTTCATTAAAAGAAAAGGGAACAATGCATCAAGAAGAAAGACCCCTCCAACCCGGAAAGATCCTCACCACTAAAAGATGACAAATTCATTGAAAGAAAAAGGAACTATACATCAAGAAGAGATAACCCCTTCTCCCACGAAGGAGGCTTATCCCTTCTACCCACAACATGGAGAACAAGACTTATTCATCCCGTCTAACCCACTATGGATAGCATCCATGGGACAATTGGAGATTGCCACCATGAATAGATTATGTTTAAATCTAGACCTTGTTTCTAGATCACCCTAGTATGGATGGTAAGGATATCTGGTTGATGAGAAACTTTGTCAGATCAATTATTACAGCGGGATCTTCTAGGTGGACAGCTTGGATCACCATTCGGTGGGCAGAAAAAGAGATCTTCCCTATCCCTAGTATACTCCATATATAATTTGGAGACAAGTAAGAAAACCCATTCAGCGATGAAATCAAAACATTTTTAAAAACCCAACTCAACTAACTGCAAAACTAACCAAACTTCCCAATGAGCTTGATATTCAAAGTTCAAATGATACACACGAAATTACCTTTCTTGAGAAGATTAGTAGGGCATCCTATCATCGGCCCGGTGATCATATCTCTGAATGCCCCACTGCTAGGAATCATTGCCATATGTGCTCTTCATACAGTATGATGATGTCCAACAAGAAAGCTCGGGAGTCTCCAATATCTTTCTCACCACCAATCACAGCCAGCAGCTGAAAACTATCATGATTCATGCCCAACCTGCTCAATATGGCCAACTGGTGCAGGCTCTTGAAATTGTAGATGCACCAATTCTGGTGTTGTCAAATGTCAGTGGCTACAACTTCCAACCGCATCCAAATTCATCAATTCGTCTGATACTTCGATGGCACACTGAGGGATGGATCTTCTGTTGGTAACTCGAAGGAAACTTCTGCCCTTTGAGTTCCTCCCTTCAAGCTGAAAATTGGCATTGAGCTTCTCTTCTCTAACAATACATTCAGCCATTCCAAATCCCTTCCAATGCTGTTTACACATTGCTATTGACCAACACATGGCAGGTTGTTCTTCCCAGTCTCTACCAGGGCAGTATTTTCTTGGATGATCTTCTATCTAGCTACAGAATGCCTCCAACTTTCCCATCACCAGGTGTTGAACACAAAAAAAAGAGAGCAGAGCTTCAGGAGGAGAAGGGGCCCTCCCTCCGAATTCCAGCATTGCTACAGATGGGATTCACCTTTTTCTCCATGAACAAATGAGGACTTATTAGTGTATTACAAATCCCAAAACAAGGCAGATGTTGGGAGTATTTGGGTCATGTAAAGTACTTAGAAATTAAAACAATTCTATCAACCATTCCATGTAGTCAGAGCTATACTTGTACATCAACTGAAAACTCATCGTAAAGCAATTGTCATTGGTAACCCTACTGTTACAACATAGAACCCGAGTTAAACCATTCTTTTATGCATAACATCTTCATGTACAATTGCCGTATATTCCATTTAGCTAGATAAAACAACATGGCAAAGGAACCAACAAGCTGAGCTCGCCAAGATTCTCGTTGCTTTCATTAAGATGTCATTCCATCTGTTCTGGTCATGGTCAAGGCTTCTATCAGATAAGGCTTCTATATAGGTTCATGCAAAGGCTTCTTAACCCACAAAGTGTGAATAACTTCTTTATCCTGCTCTTAAAGATTTTATTCTGGAAACAAAATGCTACTGATCTGATAGATGTGGACGAATTGCCACAGGCTCTTCAATGCGTGATGAGAAATGCTGATGTGATCCACTCAAAGAGAGATTAAAGAAGCAATTACTAACATGCGGGTTCTAGAACCAGCCAAGTCATAAGATGGGCCCAAAGTGAACATGTGCTGGCCAAAAATTGGGGGTCACCAATCATCAGGTGAGCCATATGCATGAATAAATGGACAGTTAGGAGAGGGGAAAGGACCAGCTGACCATACATGTGTGGCCATCAGACAAGCTGAATGCCTTCTTCTTTTTTGGGACGTCACATTCCATATATGGCCTGAATCTTGCACATGAGTGCCGTGGATGGCCTTATCAGTGCTCAGAGACAGCCAAGCCCCCTTCCCAGAAAGATCTTCCGATACCTAAAAATTAATCATTGCCCCACTTGCCATTTCAACACCGTAAAGTCCTAGCCTTGCGAATTGCCCACTTGAGCTTCCTTTCTTCTGTACTAAATCCTGAAAAACGAAGACCATCAAGAACAGCACGCTGAGCAGAAGCAAGTACTTTCATGCCATCTCTTAAACAAGTCAGCATGATCCTGTATGCTGCACGGAACCTCCTTGCCTTGCAAAGACCATGCAGCAGCGAAGAGTATGTGAATGAATCTTTCACCTTCATCTTATCAAACAGTTTCAACGCAAAGTCCAAGTGACCCACCTTGCACAACCCATGGATCAAGCAATTGGTAGCCACCAAGTTAGATTGAAAGCCACTCATCTCCATATACTGCAGGTGACCAATGGCTGCATCTATGTCACCGGTCTTACACAATCCATCAACCAAGATTGTATGTGTGTACTCATCCCCATCAAGACCACCCTTCCCTATCTTATCAAGCAACCGGAACGCAATATCCAACTTACCCTCTTTGCAATACACATTAATCAGTGTGTTGTACGCCACCATATCCAGTCCAATCCCATCTCTAATCATCTCCTCAATGCAAGCACTGGCCTCCCTGATCCTACCCAACTTCGCCAATGCAGCAACCACTGTACAATACACAAATGCATCCCGAGCAAACCCCCTGCTCTTCATCTCCGAAAAGATCTCGAACCCTTGCTCAACCTTCCCCGATCGAAAGCAACACTTCATGACCGCCGTATATGTCACGACATTTGGAGCATGTCCCGACTCCCTAAGCTCCTTGAGGATCCTCCTCGCCTGACCCAACCTCCCCGACTTGCAAAGCCCATCAATGAGCGTATTGTACGTTACAATTCCCGGAGTGAACCCCAACTCATCCCTATTCCTGAACAACCTAAGCGCTTTAACCGCATTCCCAGTCTTACAGAGGCCATTAATTATCGTATTAAATGTCGTAGAAGATGGTGATAAATTCTTTGAGACCATTTCGAGAAATACCATGTAAGCCTCTTCGGGCCGTCCGCACTTAAAGAAGCAATGCATCAGAGTGTTGTAACTCCAGACATCGGGAAGGATACCTCTCTGAAGCATTTCGTCGAACAGGTCGAGGGACCTTGTCGGTGGGCAATGCCGAGTGGCACCGGCAATTAGAGAATTGTAGGTCACGACGTCGGGCTCGATGCCTGCTTCCTGCATCCTGGAGAGGACGGAGTGGGCAGCATCAACGCTGACGAGGCGGGCATATGCGGCGATCAACGTGTTGTAGGTGACAACGTCTGGCGTGTAGCCGAGCCGGATGCCGTCGATTAGGATGGACTCGGCCTTGGGTAGATTGCTGGCTTTGCAGAGGGCAGAGATGCAGATGTTCAATAAGCGGGTTGAGAAGCTACAAATCATTCCTTTGGTGATGGTGAAGGGTTGGGAGATGATTGCTCATGGGAGATCTCAACCTATTTGCCTTCTGGGGCCCCACCTTTCCGTGAATTTAAGCCGTCGATCTCGGCTGGTGAATGGAGGGGGAACGGGAAGGAGATGTACGATGCAGAAATGAAAATGGAGGGAAGGATGTCCTGACGTGTACTATACAAGGGGAGCTATTTGATACTCTCGTAGAGTACGATGGTTGATATGCAGGTACTTCTCTTTTATTCTACCGTGAGGTGGGAGCGGTTTGGGTGGATCCCCGGATCCACCGAGGTCGGTGGATCCCTAAATGTGGGGCTCACTGTGATGTATGTTCTTTACATCCACACCATTCATCCATTTTGAAAGGTCATTTTAGGTCACGACCCAAAAAATGAAGCAGATCCAAAACTTAGGAGACCATACCACAGGAAACAGTCTTGTTTGAATCCTCACCATTAAAAACTTCACGGGCCACCGGAATGTTTATATTCCATCCAACCTGTTGATAAGGTCACAGAGACCTGGATGAAGATATCACACAAATATGAGGTTGATCCAATGCTTTTGGGTCCGGCCTGAAGTTTTTAATGTGGGATTACCACTGTTTCCTGTATTATTGTCCACCTGAAATTTGGATCTGCTTCGTTTTTTATATGATTCCCTGAAATGAGTTTTCAAAACAGATGCATGGCCTGGATATAAGAAACTAACATCATGGTGGACCCTACGTTCAAGGATCCACCCACTCGGGGATCCACTGAAACCGCGCTCCCATGAGGTTAATACGGTACTGCTACGCGTTGCCGCCAATTCAATCGAACAAGGCCACACCGGGTTGTATTTGGTTTTACGCACCACATATCACTACTCGGCTGAAGGTTTGATTGAACTACCATAGTTCCCCTACGTTGAGCATTCAAGATGGGACGCAAGCATTCATGCAATTTGTGAAAAGTTAAAGGGTTAGCCTTTAATGGATTCTTTTTACCTAGTAATAATAGATTGACATCAAAGACATAAGGATGGATAAATAAATAAAAGAAAACTAAACAATGCCGATTTTATTAATATTAGAATGGATGGCCCATTACAATCAACAAAAGTAAACAATCAAAGAAATAAATAAATAAATAACGAGAGATCAATACCTTATTCATCTATTGGAACAGACGATTAGGTGAATGGTCAACAGGATGTGACCGGATGGGATTTGATCAACTAAATCGAAACTCAGTTGATCATGATCCCACAACTTAAGATTGCGGATATTTAATCTACTCCTAAGGTACTACAGCAGAAGCCACTAAGCAGTAACGATCTATTCTAAAACTAAGTTGGGCTATGCTAAAAAAAATAAATTAAAAAGTAAATAGATGTGTTTGACATAGAATATCGAGCTCTTCTTCGTATGTTCCTTTTATAACTTGTCGAGATGGTAAAAACCCTTGCTGGGTTTCCTTGCTAATCTTAGATCCCCCCGTATTTAGCTTGCATTGGAAATGAAGGACTCCAATTAGATTCGAAATTGTTGATTTCTTGAGTCTTCTTGTCATAACTAATCCCACTATGAAGATCTTCGTGGCCTATTAATTAGATTCGGGCTAAATTCGGGAACCTCAAATGCTGATCCAAGACTTCAAATCGATCATAGCCAGTCATACGATCAAACTCTCTATTCTTCTACTCGAGGTGTTGGACAGTCTAGATCAAACCACCTCCTGCATTTAATCATTTACCATGTGATGGTTTTGAGTGTTGGAGAGGATCGATGGACCGATTCACCTGATAACGATCTGTTGTCGCAAATGGGCCCAATTTGATCTAGTTTTTCCATTCTCTTGATTCCAATTAAACCACAGCCATGGGATCGGATTCTCAAGCTCTTTTATTCTTTTTATTCTAATCAATGAATGGCTTGGGACCCAATTTAGTTTATTTGTCTATCTCTCCTTATTTGGATCCAAACCATAACTGGATTTGCTTGGATATCGGTTCAATCTCTCGATATTCAGAACTTTCTCGAATGGTACAAACTCTTCAAACATTTCTAAAAAGATCTCCCATTTTGGAATGACCATAATCAGAGGATCAAATGAACAATTTTTCCTACGCAATTAGGTTTTAGGAGGGCCATGGCCTTTAACATCACACAGGACATTAATGAGATTTATAATATTGTTGTCATACTTATGATATTTCAAATATCTGGGTGAACATGGACAAAATGGAATTTAGCCATGTCAATAGACAGTTTGGATTTTACCCACTCCTTTCCCTCTCCAATTTTGTAAGAGAGTAGCCTGGTCCACATCCGTTTGCATGCATTTTCATGTAACCCCTATGATAATCCTACCAAGGAGCCATCCAACAAATTACGGGTATATGAGGCCCCTCCATGATGACTTTATAATATCCACCGTACACCTGTATTCACGTCATGTTAGGATGTC
The DNA here is from genome assembly GCA_003013855.2 of Liriodendron chinense. Lineage (NCBI taxonomy): Eukaryota > Viridiplantae > Streptophyta > Magnoliopsida > Magnoliales > Magnoliaceae > Liriodendron > Liriodendron chinense. Next base: position 11,423 of record PVNU02003932.1, on the reverse strand, counting down.
AGCCCAAATAAATGCAAATCTAAAACTCTAGTTGACCACATACTTGAGCCGATTTCATTTACCTTGTCTAGTCTGCACTTGTTTTGGTTTAATTCTTGCCCGTAACCCAGGTTCTCTTTATAGATGGTAGAAAAGAGATTGATGAACTTTCTTTAGGGTAATTCCATCCACTCATTCGGTTGGGATCAGATCTATAAACCAAAAGATGAGGTGAGCTTAGACATCATTCCCTTAGAAATCTCTGTTAAGGCTTATCTCATTTTGGAAAACAATAGCCTTTGGTGTTGGTGGCTCCCGAAGAGTATATCAAGGATGCTTCTATTAGGAATGTACAACTTTAAACCACAGCTTCATGAGCTCGGCGCAGTATATTAGGAGTTGAGGATCTAGTTAAGCCTCAGACTAGATTTCTTATTTAAAATGGGAATCTGACTGACTTCTAATTTGACCCTTGGCTTGATCCCCTTTTACTCTTTGAATATCTTTTCAAGTTCCATGCCATCTATAGGCTTGGAATGGGTAGGAACATCTGTATCAATGCTTTTATCCATGAAAATAGATGGTGTTTTCCCCTTCCCTCCTTAGTCCAGCTAATTGAAATTATCAATGAAGCTCTTCAGCTAAGCCCTCAGGTAGCTGATGAAATTGTGTGTACTCTTCATTCCATTGTCAAATGACTTTTAAATCTACTGTGGAGGCTATAGGACCACTTCTCCTCTGATCACCAAAATTGACCTTATTAATTAGGGCCTGTTTGGATTGTAAGTTACTTAAGATAAGCTATTTATCAGATAAGTAACTTATCTTGCTTTCTACTTAATCAGCAGATAAGGATGTTTGGCAAACAACATACTTATTATCCAAAAAGTAGAAAAGCATTTTGGCTTCCAACATCACAGGTAATAATCTATCAAGTCCATTTGGTCACCCTCACATCCACTGTCTATCATGTGGGGCCAAACTTTGATGTGGATCATTCCTTGTGTGGCCCCTACTAATGTGGGCCGTCCATCATGTGGGGCCCACCTTAGATGTGGGTCTCTACTTATTTGGTAGTATCCAACAAAACTGGAAAAACAGTTGGACATGGTAGATTTGTATGGACATCTTTGTGGACTCCAGGAACGTTCCACTGATGGACGTTGCTATTCCCACCGTTAAACAGTGGGGTCAATAGAGCCTGGAGCAAGCTGATATTTGTGTTTTCCATATCAACCAAGTCTCACGTGAGTTGGTAAATAGGTTTGATAGCAAAGAAAATCACGTCCATCATGTGGGCCCCACCTCTGATGTGGGTCGTCCATCATGCGGGGCTCGCCATGGATATGGTGACATGGTAAATAGGTTTGATGGCCAAGAAAATCATGTCCATCATGTGGGCCCCACCTCTAATGTGGGTCGTCCATCATGCAGGGCCCACCTTGGATATGGGCCACACATCATTAGGACCGACCTTTGATGTGGACCATCCATCATGTGAGACCCGCCTTGATGTGGATCATCCATCTTGTTGGGCCCGTTTGGATGCACTTGCGCGTACTTGTACCTACACTGTCCATTCATTGTGGACCCCACATCTGCAAGCACTAGAGAAAATGACTTCTACTGTTGAAACCTTGTAAGAGTCTATCTCAATGCATGTATTGAATAGTACTTGCCATTATATTGTGTTACTGATCCACTCTGTTGGTTTGGTTTGGAAGAAGCTTCAGTGCCAATGAGAGGGGTTTCCAAGATGCCCTCAACTATTCAGCTGGTGAAAAACAAATATATATATATATATATATATATATATATATATATATATATATATATATATATATTGAAATACTTAACGAAGTTTTCAGCCAATCAGGAATGGGTAACTAGCACTACAAGAAAATGAGCCTTTAGCCATACTTTTTTAGCCTCACTTCAAAAAATAGAGGTTAAATATCTTTTTTCACCTCAGTTAGTAAAAAACTGAGGCTAAAAGTCCATATTTTGCCCCAACTAGCAAAAACTGGGGTTAAAAGTCTACCGTATTGCCTCAGTTGGTGAGAAACTGAGGCTAAAAGTCTACCATTTGCCTCGGTTAGAAACTGAGGTTAAAAGTCTTCCATTTTGCCTCAATTATACAAAAATGAGGCTAAAAGTCCCCACCATTTTGCCTCGGTGATAACTGAGGCTAAAAGTCTTCCATTTTGCCTCAATTGTAAGAAAATGAGGCTAAAAGTCCCCACCATTTTGCCTCAGTTGGTGAAAACCGATGCTAAAAATCTTCCATTTTACCTCAGTTGGTCAGAAACTGAGGCTGAAAGTTTGCCATTTTGCCTCGGTTGGTTAGAAACTGAGGCTAAAAGTCTTCCATTTTGCCTCGGTTGGTCAGGAAATGAGGCTAAAAGTCTAGCATTTTGCCTCAATTGGTCAGAAAGAGAGGCTAAAAGTCTACCATTTTGCCTCAATTTATTAGAAGTGAAGCTAAAAGTTTATCATTTTGCCTCGGTTAGCCAAGAAGTGAGGCTAAAAGTCTTCCATTTTACCTCACTTAGTCAGTAAGTGAGGCTAAAACTCCATCATTTTGCTTCCCTGGTGAGAAATTGAAGCTAAAAGTCTCCCAACCATTCATTTTTTTGTACATGTAGGCCAAGTGCAAGTTGGGCCCACTGTTAATGTATGTGATTTATCCAAACCGCCCATTTGTTTTTCCATCTCATTCTAGGGGTTGAACCTAAATTTGAAGCATATCCAAAGCTCAAGTGGACCAAACCACATGAAACAGTGGGAATAATGATTTCTACCGTTGAAACCTTGTTAGGGCCCACAATGATGTTTCCTGTAGTGTGGTCCATTTAAACTTTAAATATGACTCACTTTTGAGGGGTGATCCAGACTATTTATCTGTGTAAAACCTTGTTTTACATAGATGCATTCATCTATGTTAGTGGGTCTCATGTTTCTGTGATCTAGACCATTTATCTGTGGTCCCCACTTGAGATGGGGATGCTGCAAAATTCTTGTACATCGGGAAGATCCCAGCCACCCATTGGTCGGGCCGTTCGAAATTTTCTCTTAACCGTCTATTTGTAGGCCAATAATCTAAGGGTTTAAAACAATCGATATCAAGCATTTTTCTATAAAAAAAAAAAATCCATCCAAACCTGGTGGGGTCTGATGAACGGTCTGGATTACCTATCAACGAGTCCATTTGTGCATATTGGTGCCTTAGGATGATACTAAAGGTTGTGATGCATCAGGACCCTATGATTCCTCGTTCTCTTCGACTCCAAAGCTACTTATACCAGTCGAAGAAAATAAAAGAAAAAACCAAGACTATACCCTAGGCCCATCAATACCTGAAACTGCAGAGACACAACCTCATGGGAGTAATAGCCAACATGCCATCACGGGAACCTGCCTACAAAAGCAAGAGGGCTCTCATGCTCTAGGCGACACCATGGGTGTCACCCATCACGTGGAAGCTCTCCTACCAATGCAGGAGGGAGTGGTTGGTGTGCGGGGTTCTTCTAATTTAATAAGAAGGGTGTGGAAAGGGGAAAAGACCATGCGATTCTCCCCTTTGGCCCAAATTACGTGCTTTCCTATCAAACCAACTGTTGAGATTTTACATGTGGCAATCTTAAATCTCAGTCCTTGAAACCTTTTTACCCCTAGATTTCCCAGCAATTACTAGAAAATTAGCCTGAAGAGCTATATATTACCCTCTTCTCATTTCAAAATCATCCAATTAAAAAGCCTTCCAAACATCCATCAAAGTTTCTCCCACCCCCTTAGTCATCCATAGTCCATCGCTTCCCTTCGCCAAGGAGAGGAAAGCGTGAAAGGAGAGGACTCTAGTCTACGTCAACCTAGCCTAGCCAAGCCTTACTCACCTGACCAATCAAAAACACCAATCCAAGCCGCTCGATTCGAGCCTTATGGAAAAACTGTTCTGAAATTGCACGGGGTAGTCTAACACAACACCCTATGCAATGCACAAAAGCTAGGCAGAGCTACTAGAATCACAACTAAGTCCTAGAGGGAGAATAATTAGGATCCTTTAAAATTCATGCCTTAATTAAAACTAATTAACAATTAAACTGAATTAAAGTATTAACACTTAGGCTTCCAAGCTAAGTGGGTCCAATCACATAAACTACAAAATATGAAACAGTAAGTAATTAGTCTATTGAGTGAAACTACAAGTTGTGTATGTGAATATACCTATCTAGTGCCTAGCATACATTCCATTCAAGTATTTATATAATTCATCAATAAAATAGACAATGCATTAAAGGAAATGTGCTCAAATGATAATCACAAACACAAGCATGTATAGTGGTTCGGTTTCCCTACTCGGTTTTCGGTTGCCATACTCACCTCTTAAGTACATCAAATTTCATTAAAAGAGTTTAAATCAGGTTCCTTCCAACCTAGGTGTTTCAATCGGTTCCACCCAACCAAGGTGCTTACAGGTTCCACCTAACCCAAGTGTTTACAGGTTACACCCAACCTTATGGTCCTACACAAGAACCTACAATAGTTTCTAGGCTAACCAATAAACTTAATCATTATCCAAGGATTCACGTACACTCCTGCCGGAGGCTCTCATTGGAGACTTGATTTAGCCCTACACAAGGGCCTAGGTTCTACACACAAACCTATCGAGTTTGGCAATTCAAACTATACACTCAATTTCTCATGGGAAAAGAGTGGATGGACTCTATAAATTGACAACCTTACTAATCAAATTTGAGCCCCGTTGATGTATCGTTCTTGAGTCGCTTTTTCTAGCTCTCCCGTGCTTGAATCGGCTCCTCATTGTTCCCTCGATCAGTGACGTCAAACGGTTCAGCTCGAAGATCAAACACCTTGCATGCGATGATTTACTGAGGTGACCAAGGTGATGGGAGTTGGTGAAATCTCTACAGCCTAAGCATAGGATTTGGGTCAAGGTTGAGGATTCACCTAGATGAATCTCGTAGAGGATTTAGACAAGCTTTTGCCTATTAAGATTAGTGTCTAAACTCTCGAGATCAAAGGGGAACAAGTTCATCTTCATTTGAGCTTTAAATGCTCCAACATGTGATGAATCAAAATCTTGCATGTAATTGGTAGGGCTAAAGCAAGAGTAAATAAGATCAAGTCTCTTTTGGTGGAAGGGGAAAAGTTGGAGTGTAAATTAAAAGTTTGTAATACAATGGTCAATTTCTATAGGAGGTTCCTATCAAGGAAAGAGTGGAATAAGTCTTTGTTGAAGGAGCCTTCAAACTGTGTTGGAAAAGGGTCTCACGACTGGTCGGCCAGCCTAGCTAGACCGGTCTGATTTCGGCCCAGTTGCACAGCAAGGTCTTTAGACATATTTCGAGAGTTCCGACCAATCGATGGTGTGCTCCGACAGGTCGGCTATGGTGGCTGGACAGGTCGAATATGGTAGTTTCCTCTCTTGACTGTTTTAGCTATACCCGACCGGTCAGCCATGGGGTCCGACCGGTCGACTGTATAAGCGGTGATTTGCACAGATACGCGATTCTACATAAGTTGTTTATATTTTTGGGTTGTTTGTTATATATATGGCATGAATCCGGACATAGATGGTATCCTAAGGTGTCCAAGGTTTCTTAATTGTATTAAGGAGAGGGGAGAGTGTCTTGAGAGAGAGAGAGAGAGAGAGAGAGAGAGAGAGCTTTGGTTTCCTTGATTGTGAGTTGTTCATCTTTGTAATCTTTTGATTCATAGTAGATCGCTTTTGTTGAAGTCCCTTGATATACATTGATACGTTATCCTCTAATAGCTTGAGCTTTTAGAGAAAGTGGTGATTTGACATGATATCAGAGCGGAAGGTCCTATGTTCAAATCTCAGAAGTAGCAAATATGCCACCGGTAATATATTCTCCCATGGGGGGCTGTTTATGGTGTGAGTTGTGATTATCCCTCCACCTAGGTGTGAGCTATGAGTGTCCCTCCACCCTTACCCAACATGTTCCCATGCGGAGTTCCACCTCGCACGTGCGGGGGAATGTTGAAGTCCCTTGATATATATTGATACGCCATCCTCTAATAGCTCGAGCTTTTAAAGAAAGTGGTGATTTGACAGCTTTGTGCCATGGTTTTTTACCCGTTAAGGGGTTTTTCCACGTAAAATAGGATTCTCTGTGTGGTTGATTTCATGTGGGTGTGGTTGCATTGTGTTGCTCGTTTGATCCAATATTCTGCTGTGTTCGGCCTTGCTTCCACCACTGGTTTTCCCAACAAGTGGTATCAGAGATATCATTAAGGTGGAGCAGAATTCGGATCTGAGACGAGAGCATGACATCGAGCACGAGATTTGAAGTAGAGAAGTTCTCCGGCAAAAATAATTATGAACAATGGAAGGTGAAGATCGAATCCCTCCTAATTCAATAAGGGCTTGAAGAAGCTCTTAGAAAGCTACCTGAGGCTATAAAAGATGATGAGTGGAAGAAGCTCAATAAGAAGGCTAGAACCTCGATCCTGTTGAGCTGACGGATGATGTCCTCTATCATGTCATGAAGGAGAAGACAATGACTGATACAATTGCTAAGCTAGAGAAATTGTACGTTAAGAAATCTCTAGAGAACCGGATGTATCTGTTAATGCAATTATTCACCTTGAAGATGACGGAGGGGACAGATGTAGAGGATCACATTAGCACATTCAATTGGTTGGTTTGCAAGTTGGTGGAGATAGATGAGCCGATGAAGGATGAATATCAAACATGCATCTTGCTGAATTCTCTTTCAGAATCATACAAGTCATTCAGAGACTCTTTGTGCGCAGAGATGAAGACCATCAACGTTGAGACTGTTATCTCAACCCTCTAGTCGAGGGTGATGAGAAAGAAAGCGGTGACGTGGGTTCTCGTTCTTCCTCAAAGGTATTGGTTATGAGGGGAAGATATTCAAAGCACAATGAGAGATATTCAAAATCGGGATCTAAATCTAAGGGCAAAGGGAAAGCCAAAGTGCGGTGCTGGAATTGTGGTCAGGAAGGCCACATGAAGGGGGATTGTCAGAATCCCAAGTTGAAGCAAGAGAAGTCTGAAAATTCTTCTGGAGATGGTGTTAATACCGTAGAGGACAGTGGTGATCTTTATGAAGTATTGACTATATCTGGAAAGGGGTCTCTCGATGGAGAGGGTATGTTGGATTCAGGTGCTTCATGTCACGTTTGTCCTGACCGTAGTTCATTCATGATATACAGGGAGTATGATGGTGGATCGGTGTTTGTGGGAGATGACTACGCTCACAATGTGGTGGGTATTAGTTCAGTTGGCATCAGGATGTTCGATGGGATCAAACGAGTCCTAGAAGATGTGAAGCATGTCCCCAAGATGAAGAAGAATGTGATCTCTCTTGGTGCACTCGAGGCAAAAGGGTGCGGGTTCATCGGCCATGATCGTTGTTGTAAAGTGATGAAGGGGGCACTCGTGTTGATGAAGGCACGGAGGTGTGTCCATCTTTACAAGTTGATTAGGAGCACGTTTCACGGTGGAGCTGCGGGATCGACAGCAGGATCCAAGGTTGCTCGTATGTGGCAAGTGCCCAAGGGCCACATGTGAAGAGTGAAAAGGGACGTGAAAGTGTAAGGATAGGGTTGATGCAGGCACGAAAAGCAATGGAGCTATGTTGAAGTTGAGATGATGAAGAAAGCAAGGAAGGTTGGATTCAACGTTTGAAGTCTCGGTGGAGATTGTTGGAGAAGCCTTCAAACTGTGTTGGAAAAGGGTCTCACGACCGGTCGGCCAGCCTGGCCAGACTAGTCTAATTTCAGCCCAATTGCATAACAAGGTCTCTAGACAGATTTCGGGAGTTACGACCGGTCATTCGACCGGTCGGTGTTGTGCTCCAACCGGTCGGCTGTGGAGGCTGGACAGGTCGACTTTGGTAGTTTCCTCTTTGGATTGTTTTTTCTATGGCCATGGGGTCCAACCAGTCAACTGTATAAGCAGTGATTTGCGCAGATACGCGATTCTGCGTAAGTTGATTTTATTTTTAGGTTGTTTGCTATACATATGGCATGAATCTAGACTTAGACGGTATCTTAAGGTATCCAAGGTTTCCTAATTGTATTAGGGAGAGGGGAGAGTGTTTTGAGAGAGAGAGAGAGAGAGAGAGAGAGAGAGAGAGAGAGAGAGAGAGCGCTTGGGTTTTCTCTTTGTGGGTTGTTCATCTCTATAATCTTTTGATTCATAATAGATCGCTTTGTGCCGTGGTTTTTTTACCCGTTGAGGGGTTTTTCCACGTAAAATCGGATTGTCTCTATGTGGTTGATTGTGAGTGGGTGTGATTGCATTATGTTGCTTGTTTGATCCAATATTCTGCTATGTTCGGCCTTTTAACCCTTCTGCTGCTGGTTTTCCCAACAGTCGTTTCTAGATAATCTGAGTTTTTTTTTATTCCTTCTCACCAGAAGTGGCAGACTCTTTGGAAAAAGGCTTTCACTGAGGAAGAAATCAAACAAGTGGTGTCAAAATTGGGTAGTGATGAGGCTCCTGGCCCGAATGGCTTTCCAATCGAGTTTTACCAAAGGTTATAGGAGATGGTAAAGAAGAACATGTTCGCTTTTATGGATGAATTTTACAAGAAAGACTGCATTGCTTAGAAGTTGGGAGCTACCTTTATAACAGTTATTTTAGAAAAAGAAGGTACCAAATGCTTAAGGGATTTCAGCCCCATTAGCCTTTTGGGAAGCCTTTACAAGATTCTCGCTAAAGTGTTAGCTTTAAGATTTCTAGACGGTTTTGTGTCAAGTCATTTCCTCATCACAAGGGGCTTTTACAGAAGGAAGATAGATTGTAAATACCTTTTTGTTGGAAAATGAATGAATGCATTCTTGTATTTAAAAAGGGTTAAAAGGTATCATCTATAGGCTAGATATCAAAACTGCTAATGATCACGTCAACCGGGACTTTTTTAATTATATGTTGAAGAGAATGGAGTGTGGGGTTAAATGAAGGTCGTGGATACAAAAACGTGTGAGCTAGACAAAATTTTCAATTTTGGTAAGCAGATCTCCAAATGGTTTCTTTTTAGCTTCCAAACGATTACGGCAAGGGGATCCTCTTTCTCCATATTTATTTGTAGTGGTTATGGAGGCATTCGGTAGAATGATATAAAAATGGGCAAAGTTTGGCTTGGTGAAAGGCTTTGGTGTGGACAAGTTAGATTTTTCGGATTTCGCATTTGTTCTATGTAGATGATACTTAATATTTTGTAAAGCAGGTGCTACATATGTTGAAAATCTTCACTCGATCATCGTTTGTTTTGAAGTGGTTTTGGGTTTAAAAGTTAACATTAATGAGACTGAGATTTTGGGAGTAGGGACTTCTTGTGAGGAGCTCAAGTTTTTTTTTTTTTTTTTTTTGGTCAAGTGATGGGATGCAAGGTGGGCTCTTTTCCTGCTACATATCTTGATCTTCTGTTGTGTATTAAGAGACTGACGAAATAGCTTTGGGATAGAGTAATTGAAAGGTTCGAGTTGAAGTTATCTCAATAGAGACTCATCGGTTATCATTGGGCGGAAAGATCACCTTGATCAAAGTGGTGATGTCCAATTTCTCAGTTCATTATGTCTCTTTTCAAATGCTCGAAGTCAGTTCTAGGAAAATTGGATAAACTCGAGAGGGATTTTTTGTTGAAAGGATTAGACGATAGCCATAAATTTCATCTCTTGAAGTGGAAAGATGTGTGCAAGCCTTGAGATCAGGGGGAGCGGGTATTAGGAAATCAGAAGATATGAATCTAGCCTTAGTTGGGTTAGGAAATTTGGGGTAGAGGTAGGCTCTTAGTGGAGGGGTGATCATTAGAAAATATGGGGTTGAAGGGCCGGGGAGGTGGACTAGGTCATCATTGTTATATAAGGTCTCACATTTATGGAAATTTGTAACTTTAATCAAAACTAGTGTGGGAAGGAATAGGTCTTTCGACAGGGTTTGGGAAGACCATTAGATTTTAGGATGATAGGTGGGTGGGGGGACAAATATTGAGTAATCTCTTTCCATTACTAGCAGGAAATGCAACCGAAGCAGGGTTGAGGGTAGGCAGTTGTTTCTTGATAGTTGGAGATAGGATGGTTTGGACCCCTCCATGCAGGCAGAATTTGGAAGACTCAGAGATTGAGCTCATTACTTTGTTGGATTTGTTATAAAAAATATCTCTGGTAGTTTCAAATGCGGATTCTTTGATATGGCTAAAAGTTAAATCGAGCAGGTTCTCATTAAATCCACATGTCCCTAATCAGGGTCGATTCTAGTGGTAGGATTAGCTCAACATCATTCATTTGGAGTTATGGCGCTCCTTCAAAGGTAACGACTTTACTTTTGTGTGGCTAGTGGGGAGGAATAAGGTACTAACAGTAGATGATCTATGTATGTGTGCTTGATGTGCATGCGAGATGAAGAATCATCTCTTCCCACATTGCCCTTTCACAAAAGGGTTTGTTAAGAGTTTTATGGGCTGCACCAAATTCACCGATACTTTTTTCTTGATGTGGCATGAAGAGGGTTAAAAGAAAACTAGGAGAAAATTTTGGTGATTATGTCTACTTGAGGGCATATGGGTCCTGTGATTAGAAAGGAACAACCGATGCTTCAAGAATGTCTTGATGCAGTTTCCAGATGTTTAGTAGAGCAAAATCTCTTGTAATAGAGGGGGGCATTAGCATATCATAGACTCTTCTGGGTCTTTTGGGGGGGGGGGGGGGTCGCAATTTTTCGGTTTCTCTGTATGGTTGTACAGGTCGAGCATTGGCTCTTTCGAAATATTAGAAAATTTAAAAAAAAAAAAAAAAAAACATTCTTGTCAGCCAGTAATTGAAGGGTTAGGTTCCACCAATAGGGCGCCAGGGCCCCATCTCATCAAGAGTCTGGATCACCAGACCATAGACTCAACTACTAGATCACACATACTAGCTAAAGAACTCCCATCTCCCAAGAAGTTAAAAAGAGTAGAAGAGAATCAAATCCGTTCATGATTATAGACTAAGAATACAACATTTCAGCATTCATTCAGAATACAACTTTGAAACTGATAATTCCATTTAGAAAACAACAACAAGAGAAGACAACATCTTAACAAAATCTAATAAGAACCCACCACCACCACCATCACCATCCATCATCACCGTCCGTCATCATCATTATCATCTTCACCATCCCACCTCTTCTTTCCCCAATACAACAAATTGCATCAGTCAAGAAAAATCACTTAAAAGAAATCAAATTCCAAATAATTATCAGAACTCTTATGATTGGCCACAGCAGGGATGGCCACTTTCTCGCTCGTCGATGCCATAGGCACCGGGATCCGCTCAATCTCAACTGGCTTCGGAATCTCCGGTGGGCTAGCACAACGTATCAAAGCCCAATTGATGCCTTCGAAGAACGGATGCTGCTTTATCTCCGTAGCTCCACGCTTATATGCCAG
>PVNU02003931.1:0-54801 GCA_003013855.2 Liriodendron chinense | reverse complement strand
ATTGCCCCGGGCCAACTTATAGTTAACGGCTGGCGGGTTCTTCTGAGTGCTTTCATCCTTTGGAAGCAGGCGGGTAACGAGGAGTTAACCGCTCAGGAATTTTTGAGGTTATTCCAGCTGAAGAAGGCGCCAGCTAGCGAGGGTTGGTATACCTCTGCTTCTGGCACCGGAATAACTTCATTTGGGGAACCCTTCTTCCAACTGCCCGGGATGGAGAAAGAAGTGGTTCTATGTCTCCGAAACTGGGAGTCCGAAATGGGCTCTGACCCCAAAGGCCATAACGTTAATCACCATTTTGGCGAAGGTGGGTCAAGTGCTCGTTTATTTGTCCGACAGAAACAATTAACTTTACTACTTTGACGATTTAACGAACCTTCTATTTTGCTCGTAGGAATCCCAATTGGTGTGAAGCCCAATCTGCGAGGAGGGCTCAACGAGAAACTTGTCAAGGTCTACAAGCTCCCTGCGGCTGCACGCCACGTCAACGCTGCTCTAGAGCCTCATTGTCTCAGTGCAGCAGGTTTAATCTCTCAAGACGAAATGGCGAACGTGGGAGACAAAAGAGGTGCACTGGGGGCACTTCCCCGTCTGAAGGGCGCAGCCTCGAAGAGGTAAAAGAAGACTGCGGGGGGTCCTTCTAATGCGCCCACTCCCGCAGAGGGGTCTGCTCGCGGTCCTCAATCGCGAGGGATCGGTTCGGGTGGGGTCGCTACGACTTCTCGTACGACCACGACCCCTCCGGTTATCGCGACCCCTCTATCTGCCGTGCCCCCTCCGGCTACTGCGACTCCACCGCCAGGTGCTCGCGGCCAGCCGGTGATCGAAGTCGCCGATAATTCGCCGAAAGGCGATCGGATGGAGGGGGGCCTCCCTCCTAAGGATACGAGATGCGAGCCTACTGGTGCTCGCGAGTCTGCGACGCCCTCTATGGGTGCCGTGAGTGCTCGCGAGACGGGCTCTGGCGAGATGGTGGTGGCCCAACCTTCCGGGTCGGGGGTTTTTGTTATCCCCCCGCACTTGCATCCTGTATGCAAGTTTATGTTTGATAACATTCCCCCCAACTCCTTCGGGAGTTTGCCTGAGCCAAGCCCAGAGGCTCTCTCTACTGATATTGGAGTGAGACTGGTTCAGGTAACAACCTTTTCCTTTCTACCAATCTCTTCAGGATTTTATTAGATGACTAGCAATCTAATCCTTTTTCTTTATTTGTTTCAGAGCCTGGATCTCACACTCCGCGTTAGGCGGGATGTCGAAGCAGCCCGCCGCAGCGTGGAGGATGTGGAGAAGAAGAAGAAGACTATGGAAGCCGAGGTCTAAGGGAGGGACCGTTTGGTGAAGGCCTTGGAGGTTCAGATCTCCAAGCTGGACGAAGAGAAGAAAATTCTCCTTGTCAAGATCCAATCCCTGACTGAGCGCTTTCAGTCAGTGGACCTCCAACTCGCAAAGCTTCAAGAAATCCATACCAAGAGCGAGAAGGAGAAGGAGATCTTCCGTCAGGACAAGATCCAGCTTGAGGGATGGCTCAAGGATGCGCGGACCAAGCTCGAGGAGACCCAGAAGAAGCTCGAGGAGGCCCAGAAGGAGCTCAAGGAAGCCCAGCAGCAACTTCACCAGTTGAAGGATGATTCCATCCACTGGGAAGAGGAGCGAGTGGCCCTCGTTCAAATGATATCTGATGAGGGTCCTCGCGCAGTTCAGGAGTTCCGGACTTCTCCACTTTACGATGAGGAGCGGTACGATGCGTATATCGCTGGTCGCGATTTCCCGGTCAGAGTTATGCAGATGATCGCTCCAACTTTTAACGTTGAGGAGTTCGACAGGGTGGCATTCGAGGTTGCAGCTAAGGAACGGGCTGCCGCTGAGAATGAAGCCACTGAGGCAACAGATGCCGCTCCTGCTCCTGAGGCTGGTCCTGAAGCTGAGAGCCGCGAGCCTACGCAAGATGAGGATGACCAACCTTGACCTCGGCAGCTTCCTATATCATGTATATTTTTCCTTTTTTTTTTGAAGAAATCTGTAATTGTCTTGACCTTTTGGTCTTTTTGAATGAATATCCGTTTCTATAATGTATTCTCCTTTTCTTTCATTTTTTGCTTTATGTTGATCTCAAATGGATTCATCAGAGATGCGACCCTTTAATTCGAGCACGAGCTGCGCTGCTCGCATGAAGGTGTATGACCACAATTCGAGCGCGAGCTGTGGTGCTCGCAATTAAGGTGTACGACTGCGATTCGAGCCCGAGCTACGGTGCTCGCGATTAGGGATATGACTACGACCCCCTAATTTGAGCACGAGTTGCGGTGCTCGCATTCCGGAGTGCGATCCCTCCTCTCACCAGTCGCGAGCAACTAACTCATGAAAAAATGAATTAGACTCAATCCGGGAGTCGTGTGACCGTGTCCGCGTTGAGATAGACTGATCTATCGATTGAGATTTTGATTCTACCAAGGGCAGAAGGTTGGTCAAGAGATGGTATACATTCTCTTCGGGGCTATTCAGGTCCATGTAAATGGAGAAGCAACCAACTAGTAACGATTTCAATCCTACCAAAGATAGGCAATTGGCCAAGAGGATGTGTAAGCACTCTCTTCAGGGCTATTCAGGTCCATATAAATGGAGTAGCGGCCAAAAGATATCTTTCACTTTATTCATAAAACGTTGTAATAAACTACATCGAATCTAGGGGTAGTATCGTAGCAAATGCTCCACGTGCCAAGGGCGATGTACAGGCTTCCCTTGCATGTCTTCAAGATAATAAGTACCGGGTCACACAACCCTAATAACCCGATACGGGCCTTCCCAATTCGGATCCAATGAACGAGCAGGAACTCCAAGATTTTGCCTTAGGACCAAATCTCCGAGCTGGAAGGATCTAGGCCGAACCTTCGCATTCCGATAACGAGCAATACATTGTTGATATGCTGCCACTCGTACTTGGGAAGCATTTCTTCGCTCTTCCAAGAGATCGAGATGAAGTTGGAGGTTTTCCTGATTACTCGCAGGGTCATACTGCTCGATCCGATATGAGGGCACTTGAATTTCCACTGGTACCACTGCGTCGACACCAAATGCTAAGGAGAAAGGGGTTTCACCTGTTGATGTACAAGTCGTGGTTCTATAGGCCCATAATACCTCTGGCAGAAGTTCTGGCCACACCCCTTTACATTCACCTAGCTTGGTCTTCAAATGATGCTTTATGATCTTATTCACTGCCTCGACCTGCCCATTTGCCTGAGGATGATACGGAGAAGTGCGGAGATTACGTATCTTCCATTTTTTGCAAAATTCATCAAAGGCTACGTTGTCGAACTGCGTTCCGTTATCGGTAATTATAGTGTGAGGGAGTCCGAAACGGCATATGATATTTCTCCATATAAACTTAGTAGTTTGTTTCTCAGTAATCTTGGCTAATGGTTCTGCCTCGGCCCATTTGGTGAAATAATCAACCGCCACGATCGCGAACCTATTTTGTCCCTTTCCCATGGGTAGGGGCCCGATGATATCGATCCCCCACTGAGCAAAAGGCCAAGGGCTATCAACTGGGGTCATCCGCTCGGACGGTACATGAGGTATAGGTAGATATCGTTGACACTTGTCGCATTTTTTAGAAAATTCGATGGCGTCTGCTTTCATAGTGGGCCAATAATATCCTTGCCTCATCGCTTTATATGCTAGGGATCGCCCCCTGGGATGGTTACCACATGCCCCCTGGTGTACTTCATCTAGAACACGAAGTGCTTCTTCTGGATGAAGACACCTTAAATAAGGCAAGGAGAAGCTTTTTTGCAACAATATTCCATCTTGCAAGGTGTACCTGGCAGCTCGAAGCCGAATTTGTCTTGCAACTTTCTTGTCTTCTGGTAGGTATCTGTCTCTGAGATAAAGGATGATAGGATCCATCCAACATGGAGACGATTGTACCGATATTACTTGCTCGAGAGTCACTTGGTCGATACTCAAGTTCTGACGGTGCTCGATGGGGATCGAACGTGATAACTCCGATTCTGGTGCAGAAGCGAGCTTTGCCAAGGAATCAGCAAGTTGGTTCTGCTTGCGAGGAATATGAATTATTTTATAAGTCTTTAGTTTGGCGAGCAGGATGAGGACACGAGACTTGTATAAGGCCATTCTTTCTTCTTTGGCTTCGAATTCACCAAGAACTTGGTTGACAATGAGCTGGGAGTCGCTATGAATTATCAAATTCTGGACTGCGAGGACAATGGCCAGTTCGAGGCCAACAATCAGGGCCTCATATTCTGCTTCATTATTGGAGACGCGTGATTCGAAACGCAGAGCATATTGAAAATGCGACCCGTCAGGAGCCACTAAAATCAGGCCCGCTCCGCTGCCAGTGGCCCGCGACGACTGGTCCACGAAGAGTGACCAAGGAGGCTGGTCGCTGGTCGTGATATTATCTTCAGAAGAATATGTAAATTCGGCGATGAAGTCAGCCACGGCCTGGCCCTTGACTGCGGTCCTAAGACAGAATGAGATATCATGCTCACTGATCTCGACCGCCCATTTAGTTAAGCGCCCGGAAGCCTCAGGTTTTTGAAGGACTTGTCGTAGTGGATGATTTGTTGGTACTAAAATAGCATGGGCTTGAAAGTATGGTCGCAGTTTTCGAGCTTCCGTGACTAAGGCTAGGGCCAGTTCTCCATATCAGAATACCTAGTTTCTGCATCGACCATTGCTCGACTGATATAATAAACGGGCCTTTGCACCCCGGAATCTTCTCTTATTAAAGCGGCGCTAACGGCCGTGGAAGACACAGATAAATAAAGAATGAGTTGCTCATGTGCTACAGGTTTAGATAAAATGGGGGGAGCGCTCATGTATTGCTTCAGTTGTTGAAAAGCTTCTTCACACTGAGGTGTCCACTTCCAATCAGACTTGGCCGTTGCACGAAGGAGTTTGAAGAAGGGCAAGCACTTGTCAGATGCTCGCGAGATGAACTTGTTCAATGATGCGATGCGACCAGCCAGACGCTGGACGTCCTTCAGAGTAACGGGGGATTTCATCTCTATCAATGCCTTAATCTTTTCGGGATTCGCCTCAATTCCACGCTGGCTAACCATGAACCCAAGAAATTTCCCTACAGACACTCCAAACGCGCATTTTTCTGGGTTCAGTTTCATTTGATACTTCCTCATCAGATCAAAGGCTTCTTGAAGATCAGAAATGTGGTCATCTTCAACGATGTTTTTCACGAGCATATCGTCAACATAAACTTCCATATTCCTACCGATTTGAGCAGCGAATATTTTGTTGACAAGACGTTGATAAGTGGCCCCTGCATTTTTAAGACCGAACGGCATTACCTGGTAGCAATATAGTCCTCGATCTGTGATGAAGGCAGTATGCTGGCTATCAGGTGGATGCATCATAATCTGGTTGTAACCAGAATAAGCATCCATAAAGCTGAGGAGAGCATGTCCAGCTGTTGAGTCGACCAACTGGTCGATCCGCGGTGTCGGAAAGCTATCTTTGGGACATGCTTTGTTCAAGTCTCAGTCGACGCACATCCTCCATTTGCCATTAGCTTTCCGGACGAGAACTACGTTTGCGACCCACTCTGGGTAGTCAGCTTCTTTTATGAAATTAGCCGCGAGCTGCTTCTCAACTTCAGTTTTGATTGCCATTTGTCTTTCTGCAGTAAAGGCACGTCGACGCTGATGTACGGGTTTATGCTTCGGGTCAATGTTGAGACGATGTGCGATGACATTGGGATCGATGCCTGGCATATCTTTATGAGACCAAGAAAACACGTCCTGGTATTCAGTGAGGAAACGGATCAAATCTTCACGGTGGACACTGGTTAAGGAGGACCCGATGTACACGATCTTAGACGGGTCGTCTTCGGTCAGGTGGATCGTCACTGTTTCCTCCCCCGGAGTTCCTGACTTCAGAGCATTTTCTCTCGGATCCAACGAGGTGGTGGAGGGAACGTTGGGTGAACCTTGAGCTATTTCCATGACGGGTGTCGCTTGAGCCTTCTTTCGATCTTGGAGGGCTATCTGGTAACAGGACCGTGCCTCCTGCTGACTTCCTCGCACGACCCCGATGCCATTTGGGGTAGGAAATTTAACACACAGATATGAAGGGTGCAAGGCCGCTCCAACCTTAGTTAGAGACGGCCACCCCAAAATGGCGTTATATGCTGATTTTCGATCCACGACGAGGAAGTTTACGAAGACGGTGGTCTTCGCTGGACTCTCTCCAAAAGTAATTGGGAGATCGATGCTTCCTTCAGGTGTTACTACCTCTCCTCCAAAGCCGACGAGGGGGGTCGATACTGGCTTGAGGAGGCTTCTGGCTAGTGCCATTTTGTTGAAAGCCTCCAAGTACATAATATCGGCTGAGCTACCTGTATCCACCATAATTCGATGAGTCAGATAATTTGATACCTTCAATGTGACTACGATGGAATCTTCATGAGGGAAGTGAATTCCCGCTGCATCTTCGAGGGTGAAAGAAATTGGAGGATGGCTCGCTTTTGATGAGCTGGACGTCTGTTCCATCCAATAGATTTGCTGGGGTTCTTTGGACGCCTTTCGAGCGTATGCTTTTCTTGAAGCTTGAGAGTCACCCCCACAAGCTGGTCCCCCGACGATTGTGCGAATTTCTCCCGTGGGCTCAGCGTCCTCTTGGTCGGTTTGATGATGAGGCGGTTCCTTTTGGCGAGATGAGGTCTTCGCCCTTTCTCGTGATCGATTTTTACGAGCAACATAAAATTATCCTGGAGATGGCCTTTTCGAATAAGGGCTTCGATATGGTCTCGTAGAGAGATGCAGTCCTGGGTCCTATGCCTGTGATCTTTGTGGAAGTAACAGAACTTGCTCTTGTCCCTCTTCTCGGGATCGGATTTGATCTTTGTAGGCCACTTCACATATGGCTTGTGTTTAATCTCCATTAGAACCTTTTCAGGAGACCGATTAAGAGGAGTGTAGTTATGATATTTACCAGAGTAAGGCTTCCTGGGAGAACGATCGCGCTGATCACGACGGTATTTCTTATCTGTAGAAGAGGTTCCTTCTGGCTTGCGTTTCTTACTTTATACTCCATGGCGTGTCAATGTGACTTCTTCTGCATTGATATATTTCTGAGCTTTGGCTTGGAATTCTGCCATAGTTTTCGGTGGGCTTTTATCTAAGGCAAACCTGAATTTCTCGCTCGTTATTCCGGCAATGAGGGCTGTAAGACCCTTTTCTTCAGTGTAACCCTCAGTTTGAACGGCTTCGGCAGTGAACCGTACTGTGAACTCCTTTATTGTCTCCCCATGCTGTTGTTTCAGATTCATCAGATGGGAGGCTGGCTTCTTAATGCGAATACTTCCCATGAATTGAGAAAGGAATATCTTCGATAATTGGGAAAAGGAACTGATGGAACGGGGCTTTAACCCCCGGAACCACGTACGAGCTGCTTCCTTCAATGTTAGGGGAAAAGCCCTACACATGATTTCTGAACCATGTCCCTCCAACTCCATGAGAGACCTGTATGTTTCCAGATGTTCAAGAGGGTCGCCAATGCCTGTGTACGGAGCGATAACAGGCGCTCGATACTTTCTGGGTAACAGGGCTTCCATGACCTCGCTGGTGAAGGGAGATTCAGATTGATGTATCGCCGCCATGACGGCAAATGGCCGATTTGCCTGGTATTGTTGTTCCATGACATCAAAACGATCATGGATTCTTTTGAGATCTCCTTCCCATGGTAGGGTATAGCTAGATGTTTCGGCGGTGGAGCCCTACGGTTGAGGTTGTCGAGACGAACTGGAATGTATAGAATGTGGAGAAGGCACAGGGGGATGGCTGCCAAGTGGTGGGACCTGTGGTGCGTCCATAGAATGTCTGGAAGCTACCGGTATGGGTTGCGGTGGTAACCCTTCGGAGGGTTGTCTCTGCGGTTCAGGGAAGTGCTGATCAAGCCGATTTGACAGCGCCTGAACTCCGGCGTTTAGAGTTAGGAGAGTGTTTCCGAGGAAACGTAGGACATCATCTTGATTTCCAGAGGCCTTCAATAATGGGTTTGTTGATGGCATATTCGGGGCTCCTTGAGGGATATTCGTCGGAGCAAGTGGGAGGGCAGGTACGGATTCCGTCTCATCAGGCGGAGGTGGTGCCTGCCTTGAAGTTGAAGGATGAACAGCCTTTTTAGGGGGCATCGCCGAAGGATTTTGATTGGTGGTTAGAACGATTGATTTTGACGATCAAGTCGTTCCCACAGACGGCGCCAAACTGTTAATGTCAGATTTTGTAACGAGATCCTCCGGTTTTTCTCCTTCACTCCAGCAGGGATTTCCACCACCAGACCTGAAAGAAGACAGATAGCAACTAAGGGTGGCTGGGGTCCAGCTGTTAGCCCTCCGATGCTTAAGTCAGGCCAAAGAAGGAAGGAAGAGGCATCAGGCAAAACAAGGCTGGGATTGAATATATTGTGTGCGTACCTTTCTCTTAATGGAGTCACCGCCTTTATATAGATCTGAAGCAACCCAATTTGTTACGTAAGATATCAAAATCCTGATGATGTCGCGTACGATACCGAAATCTCGCTGATTTCGTGGGACAAGATCCTTATTCTTAGAGGTAAGATCTAACCCGATGACTTCTTCCGGTAATCACGTTTCTTGATAGCAATCCCCTGAGATTCGGAACCACCAGAGAAGATAAGCCCAAAAACTGACTTATGCGGGCTGCCGATCGGCGTAGTAATAGTGCTGATTGCTCGTAGTTGGAATCATAGCTACCGAAAAGGAAGGAGACGCCGACAGGGTGAAGACCGCCGCGCTGGGTGTAACTCTGCTTGATGTCGCAGAGGGATTGACCAAACCGCTCGACGGGAACCGGGTGCTGGAAGTATGAAGGCCATCCAAACCAAAAATGAAGACTCAGGACTATTCTGATATCGGGAGCTGCTTGTGTCAGGGATGCTCACATTCATGAGGTGCGACCCCTTCTGACGAGCCCGAGCAGAGCTGCTCGCATACGGGAGATGCGACCTCTTCTAAAGAGCACGAGCCGTGCTGCTCGCATACGGGATATGCGACCCCTCTTCGCGAGCACGAGCTTGACTGCTCGCATACGGGAGATGCGACCACTTCTGACGAGCACGAGCTTGACTGCTCGCATTCATTATGGCCGCGATCCTGCACTTCTCGATAGACTATATTTGCCTACAACACATGGGTTGGGTATGCGCCTGATTTGAGGCCCAATGAGTAGTTGAGCTACACATGCACTTGTGCATAACGGACCAACTATTGGTAACGCATATGTTGAAGCATGAAAAATGAAGAAATAAAAAAAGAAAGAAGAATAAAAAAGTTTTTGAAAGAGAAAAGACTGAAATTGAAGGAGAGTGTAGAAGATGTGCACTTGCCGCGGGTCGCATAAAGTGCACATCTGATGATTGGGTCTTTCCGCGAAATTCACCACTTTTTGCCTATAAATACCCCCAGGGGTCCTCATTTGGTACTTGCTTCTGAAGTTCAGAGCTCCAGAAGACTTCAGATGTACGGGGCGGACCTCGAGTTCTTCTTTCTCCTTGGGTTGAACGCACAATGTGCGGACCCGAAGATTGAAGAGGAATGAGAGGGAGATGCTGCCGGAATGAAGAAGAAAGATCGAAAAAGTGAAGTTTGCTTGGGAGGTGCTTTACACGACCCACGGCAAGCTTATGAACTTGCCGCAACCCACGTAAAGCTGCCCTGAAAGCACTTGTTCTCTCCTTTCATAAAGGATGTTGGGCTGTTTTCATCCTCCATTTTCCTTTTAATCGTGAAGGGCATTGAAGGCTGAGGTTGTGGCAAAGATGAACGATATAGAGAGAGCAACCCAGACTAGAGAGTTTGTTTCTTTGTGAACAGAAGACCTATCTTTCTCCCTTCGGGTCGAGCGTACTTTGTTCAATCCCCGTAAGTAGATGACTGTGTAGATGATTCAGAAGACCTATCTTTCTCTATTTGGGTCGAGTGTACTTTTGTACAATCCCTGTAAGTGGATGTCTTGATAGATGACATTAACATGGAGTAGAAGGCCCTTTTCTCTCACTTCAGGTTAAGCGTACTTTGTACAACCCCTAGAAGTGGTAGATGTGTTGGGTGATACTATCGTGAAATCCTATGAAGATCACAAAGGAATGAAGCCTAGTCTAGTTGACTCGCCTCAGTCATGAATAGAAGAATATTTCTAGCTTAAATTATCAGCCAGTCATTTCCCTGTTATTTCAATAGGATGAAAGAAGAATAGGGCGAAGCTCTGCCGAAATTACTTTTCGAATATATTTCATTTTGTACAATGTACAATCTATTCTAGAATCAAATGATGTTGGAAATACGGAATGTACGAAGAACTCAGTAAATGAATAAAATGAAGTGATGAATGTTTTTTTGTCTCTCTTGTCTAATATTGAAATGTGACTCTTGTTTTCCTCCATAAACACAAAGCAATTTTGTTGTGTAAACAAAATGGGGACTCTGTTGGGAAAGTTTTCTTTTAACAAGAGTTATGTTCTAACATTGATAAGAGAATATAAGAAAGACATTCGTCATCTTTTGGCGCTTGATAGTGCCAACATGTCGACTCTCAATTGGATCATTCCGCCCTTCATCTTTAGAATAGATTGTATATACAGACGATTCAAAGGACTAATTTTTTTTTATCTGAGGTACATTATATTCTCCAATCGAATATTCAATCAAATACTTACGATGACTTACTCAATCCACAAGATAGCTTTTAATTTCTTGCCGAATGAAAGATTTATTGTCTCATATAATGATTAAAGTATGAAAAGAAAACACCAGATGAAGACAACTCAGAACATGATAACTGAAGCAAATACGATGGTGGTTTCAGTCTCACCCGTCGCTGCAAAAGGCTTGAGTAGATGGGTAATGGTACAGCCGAAAAGAAAGAGGTCATCATCCAAAACTTCTACCAAGACTACAACCAAAGGACCTCATTCTCGAACTTACCAAAGATCCATTACACGAAGTATCGCTAAACAAATCCCAGCTATGGCTCCTCCATCTCTATTTCCGGGAGAGGCAGAGATATATTTCGCTGAGAAAGATTTCCCTGCACTTCTTGCCTCCCTTGTTATGCAAAGATAGATGAACCAAATTCTTATGTCGTATCAACCCTCTCCAACAGAAAGCTTAAAGGAAAATTCAGCTAGAACTACACAAAAAAGAACCGAACATACTAAGTCTGTCGACTCCTCGCGATGTAATAGTTGTGAGTTGAGGAGAAATTCAATATCACTCACCCCTTCGATTACCGCTTCATTCACATCATCAGGGTTAGAAACATCCAAAAGAAGAGTCTCTGTCTTTGTAGCTGGAACCAGTCAAGCTGGACAATCAATGGAAATGCGTCTCGAAGAAATGACATGAACACAAGCAATCCTTATAGAAGAATGTAGAAATATGCAAGAGGCTTTATCCATGATAGCCCACACAGTATCCCAGAACGTCGCTCCACAAAATATGGCCCCTACGAAAAATATGGAACATCTTGCTAAATGGTCACAACCGCCTCAGACCATGTCACACAGGTCTATCCTGATGACAAATACCGGAATAGCAACAGAGGAAATACGACAAATTATTGTCGAAACTGTCCATTTAGAAGGAGAAATGATGCATAAAGAAAGATTCCGGTATAAGAGACCATATCTAAGAGAAGTTGATGATATTCCTTTCCAAGTGGGCTTCAAATGCCTAGAATTTTAGTAGTTTAATGGGGAAGGCTCACCAGAAGAACATATGATGCACTTCATAACCGTAATGGGAAGTTATGCTGCCGTATCATAATATTGTTTACGATTGTTTAGTGTAACTTTGACTGGAAAAGCCTTCAAGTGGTATGTAGCCCTTTCTCCTGGATCGATACGTACTTGGGAACAAATGCAGAAAGCTTTTCTGACAAGCTTCTTTTTGTTCACTCGCTTCAAGTGCAAGGCTACAATGCAGTAATAATTCTCGGTAAGATCGAGGTTGATTCTCAGGGATTGTCGTAATAATTCTAAACTTTATAACTAAGATAGACTAAATTCGAATTTGTATCGATGGATGGAATTTAATAACATAAAGCTATTTACTTTAGACTTAAATCAGGGAAATAAGCACTAAAGCGACAAGGATCCACTTATAATCATTCACAATGCCAATTCAAACCATTCAACCCAATAACTCAATCAGAATATAGAGCAATTAAATCATCATAACATATCTGACATAGATGGATCATCCACTGATATGGTTTTCTCATACCAACTAAGGTATTAGGCATATCCAATCACACAGCCCAATCCTTCACAAAACAATTGAGATCACATTTATGATTCTTCCTCAAGTCTTGTCACTAGAATTGATTTAAAAGCATGAATTGAACTTTTATTAAACCAATATCAATACATGAACATCTATCTCAGATCAATCCCAAGATAAGAACTTCTAGTTTAGTTCTAGATAAGCACATAAGAAACTTGGTTTGTAATATCTCCTAGCATCCAACATATCATGATGGATCTAAGATCTCTACAACCCAAAATCCTATAAATCAACACCCTATTAAGCAATCTCAGTAATAAAAACATCCCATGTAAGAGAAATCACAAGAGATAGAAGATTAACTAAAAATACTAACTTTATTTCAAACTTGAGCTATAAGTGTTCTTCATTAAACCCAAAAGTATTTTAACTAATTCAAATTAAGTATTACAAATAACTATAAGCTTCACCTCTTAGCCCTAGCTAAGAGGTTTAGCCAACCATTAATAGATTAAACTAAAACTCAAATGGAAACTACTATAATAGCATAGAAAAATCATAAAAACCCTAGTTGGAGGAGTTGCGAACGCTCCACGACGCTCCTCTCTACCTCTCATGAAATTTTCAGTCTTCTATGATGAGTTTAGATAAGCCTTTAAGTGTTCTTTTATAGATTGGAAGCTCCACCGCCTCAGAAAGTTTCAGAATTATGCAAAAGGTTACGTAGTTGCGCAGGAAAAATCGGACCAAAATTAGAAATTTCTATTTTCTGGACGTGGCCGACCGGTCTGGCGACGTTTCAGGCAACTGGTCGTTGACCTGTCTTTTTAGTCTAGTGAGTTTTTGCCAAAAAATCTGAAAATTTGACCTGTCCCGACCCTAGAGCCGACCGGTCGGATCTAGCCATCGACCGGTCAGTCGTGAAATAATAGGGTTGTTTTCTGCAATTTCTGCAATTTACTTTTCCGGCCCTGCAACTTGCACTTTGGTTTTTCTAGCCCTTTCATGTCTTTTAACATGATTTCTTTAATATTTTACTTTAGTTTTCGATTCCATCTTCCATGGCTTCTTTCTTCCATTCTTGACCTTTCTTGCTTTGATCCTCAAGGTGTCTTGGAGCGGTCTTTTGGCATTGAATTCACAATGTCTCTCTTTCATTCCTACAAACACAAACACATGCATAAGATATGTCTTTAACATTATAAATCATACATAAAGAGTGATGAATTGAGGTTAAAATATGTATAATTGAGGGCTCAACACTTTTCAACCGAAAGAGAAGTAAGCTTAACAAAGCTAGTAGTTGTACGACAAAGGGAAATAGAATCCGTCGACAAATTTATTACACGTTAGAGAGCCCTAAGTGCGTCATGCAAATACCTCTCCAGAGAAGCTGAGCAAGTAGAAATGTGCATCGGATGCATGAAACCAGTAATTGCTTTTGTACTTACGGGAGCAAAAATACACACGTTCCCAGAATTGGCTACAAGAGCTCACGCTTTGGAAATTATGATTAAGAAAGTGTCCGCATTTCACACAGAGTCTACATGATGAATCTCTAACAAGTCTTCAGCCAATGTTACAGAGAAAGGTAAAGAGTAAGGAAGAATTTCGGGATAAACCAAGGGACAACAGGAGAAAAAGGCAAAACTACTCTGTTAATAAGCCTATTGAAAAAAGATACTGACGGTATAACAGCCAAGAAGAGTACTCTTTTTCAATTGAAGATATCGTCCCCATGATGAATTAATTGGTCGCGGAAGGAACAATCGAGTTGCCACAATTGAAACGACCCGAAGAAGTAGATAAAACAGAGGACAGAGATTAGTGCCATTATCATCGCATGATAGGGCATCCTACTCGTAGATGTTATATCATCAAAGCTATTCTCCAAAGAATAATCGACGGAGGAGAAATAGTTATTGGGAAATAAAGAGATAAAGGAAAGAAAGCAATCACGAATGCTGTGTCTACAATAAGCACGGAACATCAGCAATAATCATCTTTAGTACTCCTTTCAGGGTGATTTAGTCCAGAACTTGAGGAACAAGAAATACAGCTCATACAAATCATGACAGTGTCCGCTGCTCTAGAAGAAAGCCAAAGACAGAAAAGGATCAGTGCTGTATTAAAGGTAAAAACCCGCCGTCCACCAAGACGTCGCAGGACACGTAAGACCTCCAATAACGAAACGATGTTATTCTCAGTACATGATTCTCCTCTTGATCATTTACTCCGATACGAAAAATATTGGGATTACCAAGGAGTCGGTAAGGAGCAGATGGTTAGATAGCTTTAAGAAACGTTGATAGGACCAGCCAAAGAATTGTATGAATCAAGAACCCCGTGAGAAACACGAATCTGGGAACAGTTTCATGAGTTGTTCATGTTAAGATTTTGGGTACCACGAAGAGCTGTTCCTTTAACAGAATTGATAAGATGTGAAATTACTCTAGGAGAATGTCCGTATCAGTACACTATGAAATAGAGAAATGCAATAACAAGTTCGCATAATTCACTTGAACATACAGAAATAGAGATAGCCAGGTCATGTGAAGAGAGTATGGGAATGAAGGCCATAGATAGATATAAGCTATACACTATGTTCAATCTGATGAAAGAAGCCACAATGATGGGACCCGAAATGAACCGAGAGCGATAAGTGATACATTTCTTTAGCAATACGCACGCCGATAAAGTCAAACAAATGTTAAACGCTGCTCGAACCAACTCGTTGAAGCAAAGAAATTCTCGAAAGGAAGAATGGATCCCAAAATTCCTCAAGTTCGTACTCTTCAGAGGAGGAACCCAGTCACCCATAGAACATTTGGTGAACTATGAAAAAGCTGCTTATTTCAGGGGAAACATTTCTCAAGAATATTTATTGCGAAACTTTGTATATTCACTGGCCATTTTAGGTAGTGCCATGACTTGGTATTTCGCTTTGCTAGAAAGAACTGTTGCACGTTGGCAAGATATTAAAGAAACATTCATAATGCAGTTTTACAGATATGATGTAAGAATATCAAGGGAATTACTCTGAAGAGCAATTCAACACCAGGGGGAAGATGTATTGGATTTCGTATGTCGATGGTGGAACATGTGAGATTGCAGTTACACATTGCCTCTGACTGAAGATGTTATGGTAAAAGAATGCATTCGAGTAACCGTGCTCAAACAACAACTAATACCAAGGAACCAAGGGATCCCACGTAGCTTCCAGCAATTGTTGAAAACATTAGTGCTTTAGTATCATGAATTGTGTGATGTTGCGACAGTCCAAGCTATAGAAAGATCAGAAAATTCGAGCAGCTTATTCAATGACAGAGGAATGGAAAGTAATATAATAACATTAAGGTCAAGAAAATAATTACGCCAGGAACCTCAGCAGGAATCACAAAGAGATATTCTCGATCACGTATCTAGTCAAGAAAGGGTTAATGAAAGAATCGATAGATCGTCACAACCAGAAGATCCGTCGACATCAAGTGTTACATATGATGTGATCAGTGATCTGAAAAGAATTCCAGCAACATTGAGCGTCTATGATGCCCTAAAATTATCTAAGAATTTTTTATAGAGTCTAATACAAGCCTTATTAGAAGATAATGTACGAGACGCCTTAATAATAGAAATGGAAACTTCAGACGCTAGGAAAGATGAAGACAGAAGCTGGAATGCAATATCGGAAAGAGTCGAGGCAGCCTATTGTATGTCGACAATAACCTTCACGAACGAAGACCTGATCCTAGGTGAGAAAGACCACAATCGACCTCTCATGGTTACAGGCTACATCAATGATAAATAGATAAAACGTATCATGATCGATAATGGGTCCGCTGTGAACTTAATGCCATTAAATATGCTCTCGAAGCGACAGCATCTGCGGGCCAGCAATATGATGATATAGAGGTTCAATCAAGACAGATAGAAAGCGCTAGGCATAATTACCATGATGATGAAAATCGAAAATTTAGTTACCAAAGTAACTTGTCACATAATCAATGCAGTAACAACGTAAAATTTATTGCTGGGGAGGCCATGCATACACAGATATGGAATTGTTCCTTCCACTTAACATCAATGCTTCGAGTATTGTCAAAAAGGTGTGCAGCACAGAATTTTAGCCGATGAGAAACCATACACAATTGCAGAATCATTTTTCGTAGACACACGGTATTATGAAGCATTTGCTAGCGAAGAATAAAGAGACAAAAGGAATCTGCAAACAGAGGAAATTCAGCAACAGAAAAAGAACCCAAATAAAAAATATTTTACTTCATGCCTGTTATAGACAAAATAATGGAGACCAGCTCAGCTATTAAAAATTGTGCACGGACGCCCATTCGACTCTCGAGATCATCTGATCGAGAGTCGCAGATTGGGAAGGTACGGAAGAACCCATTGGACTCTCGAGATCATCTGATCGAGAGTCGTAGATTGGGAAAGTACGGAAGAACCCATTAGACTCTCGAGATCATCTGATCGATGGTCGCATATCGAGTAAGTGCGGGATGCCCATCCGACTTTCGAGATCATATGCTCGAGAGTCGTAGGATGGATAAATACGGAGCACCTATTCCCAAGGCTTCGAGCTCCCCTATCCGATGGTCAGATTAAGCGAAGCAAAGATTCCCTTCTTGAACAGCGAGCAGACCTTCTCATAAGTCGTTGAAAGGTGTTACGTCAAAATGAGCAAGCACTTGGACTCGTGACCAGGTTCCAACATGCGAACAGCTTTTCTGCGGCTACATCTCTTAACCTTCAGTACCAGCACCCGATTCCCATTGGGCAGCTTGTTGAATCCCTCTGCGGTGCCAGGCAGGGCTACACCCAGTTCGGTGGTTTCCATCTTGTCTGCGTCTCCTTCCTTTTCGCTGGCTATGACTCCAACTACGGTTTCCATCTCTACATGAGCGATCAGCGCTATTACTACGCCTACCGGCAGCCCGTATAGGTCGGTTTCTAAGCTTACCTTCTCTGGTGGTTCCGGATCTCAAGGGATTGTCATCAAGGAACGCGATTGCCAAAATAAGTCATTGGGTTGGATCCCGTCTCTAAAGATGCGGATCTTATCCCATGAAATTGGCAAGATCTCAGTATCGTACAAGAGATCAGCGGGATCTCGATATCTTGCGTAACAGATTGAACCGCTCCAGATTCATATAAAGGGACGACTCCATTGAGGGAAAGACACAACAATATTCGATCTCTGTCCCGTTCTGCCTGGCTACTCTTCTTCTTGCTTTGATCTGACTTAAGCATCGGAGGGCTAACGGCTGGACCCCAGCCACCCTTAGTTGCTGTCTATCTTCTTTCAGGTTTGGCGGAGGAAATCTCCGATGGAGAGGAGGTGAACGTCCGGAGGATCCTGTTACAAAATCTGACATCAACAATGCCAAAAGCATGTGACAACCAGGTCAACCTCCACTAGTCTTATTCTCAACAAAACAAGTAGAAACTCTTCAAGCCAATTTCACTATGCCAACACCAAGAATAGAAAAAAGTAAACCCTTCTCCAAAGGACCTTGAGAATTCCAGATATCAGGAAATACGAAACATGCTCCAATATTGTTTTACTCTGCAAGACTGAAAATGACCAAAGAACAGAATGAGGCACCGATATAGGTAAGAAAACCTGTAAAATTAGATCCAAAAGAACTGGGGCGGTATAGTCTAGTACGTAAAAAGATAATGCAGTTAATGAGTTTTGATTGTGAGGACCCGATCAGTTTGAACAATGGTAAAGGGATATCAGTGCCCATAACGATTCAGAAACTGCCCATAACGATTCAGAAACGTGAAAAACTTTTAGGGCTGGGGGCATCCCTAAAGGCTGCACAAGTAAATATTGTTAGCGAAATTCCTCAAATTAGCCCTTCAGAACAGCAAACAGATTTATTATCTGAGAAATCAACGAGGACTCTTCAGCCGTTAAATCTTGAGGAGTGGATGGGAATTGATTAAATCGATGAGGACTATCATCAGTAATTTGCACATCTTCATCAGGTCCTCTATTCACTTCATCAAAATACTTAGCTGAAGGATCTTCATGACCAGCAGAAGAAGAAGTGTCTTCATTATCGTCTCCTCCACCTATAGCTTTAGAACTGCTTGAATTACTGGTGCTTTAATTATATCTGCCAGCAAAACTACTGCTAGTTGATGAAGATGATGAAGCAGCCGCTTGTTTTTGTTTTCCTTGAGTGTCAGCTTCAGTA
This sequence comes from Liriodendron chinense, assembly GCA_003013855.2. Classification (NCBI taxonomy): domain Eukaryota; kingdom Viridiplantae; phylum Streptophyta; class Magnoliopsida; order Magnoliales; family Magnoliaceae; genus Liriodendron; species Liriodendron chinense. Next base: position 36,306 of record PVNU02003931.1, on the reverse strand, counting down.
GTAGCGGTCTTTCTCTGAGGAGGAGATGAAGATATGTGAATTGAGGTTTGCTTGATCACGGGTGAATCTTCAACATGTTGATCAAAATCTTCTAATGAAAAATTGCCACCCGGAGTATCTGGCACCTCCGAATGCCTTACATGATCTGGAGAAGTAATAGGAGATTCTGATCGGCCGTGCATTTCTAAAGCAGGAGTAGGCGAAGGAAAATCCATGGAGGGAGGATTCTCTGGAGCTGAAGTAAAAGTACCGACAGTAGAAGATCTCTCTTTTTTGCTTCTTTTTCTGAGCTAATTGGGAGTCAATCACCTTACCACTAGCTACCCATCCTTCTAAAGTACCAAATGATTTAATTTCTTTTATCAGGTCATTACAAGAAATAGGGTAACAATATCTTCCTACCGAATGAGCTCTTTCTGTCTCCTGAAAATATCCAATGCGATCGATCTTTAAGTTGTCCGGGACTTGTGGTGGAGGTATCCAAATGGGATGATCAACATGATGGTTATTACGAACCAGGTGATACTGATGGGCCCACCATCTCATCCGTGTATATATGAACCATGAACACTACACTTGAAGCCGAAATTATGAAACTTGCTTGAGTATTGATAGTTAAGAGTTGGTTCCAGATAAATACCCAATTGTATGGACCCACACCGTAACTTCTCATGGGTCTTGTTATTCGCTCAGAAGTACATAGACATGGTTTGATCGAAGCCGAATTGGCGAGCAAATCTGCTTGGATAATACGGCTCTTTCCAAAATTCGTTACTTTCCCGCAAAGGTAGTGTGCTCAATCGGATAGAGATAAGAAAACTTTCTTCTGTAGGAGACAATGAACCATTATCCACGACATCCTTGTCATCAGGCCTTGAAGAGATCAAAAAATGATTAAACAGAAAAGCTTGCGTATATTTGATTTTATCCATCACCCACCGATAGGACGACTTGATCATCTTACGTTGTTGAAAAACCACAGAGGAAGGTGCTCCGGATATACGTATGCTCTATCATTGACATTATATACCCAAGAGAAGTATACTCCTAACCATCTTATAAGAAATGCCAAGGGGCATAAGCAGAAGATACTCCTATTGTTGGGAATTTGCGATGAGTGGCTACATCACCTAGAGCATAGTACAAATAACAGAGTACTGGTGGAGCCAACAAATATTTTTTTCCTTCAGCCATGGATCCTACAATGACTAGACTTGAGGCTCGAATCCTATCAGCACATTTGGAACTTGGAAGGAGTACAATATTTAACCAAAAAGTAAGAAATTCACCCAGTTCGCAAGTGTCCGAAAACTTTTTGGGACTCCTGACTTAGCTTCTAGCCATCAACAAGTCGGCATCATCATTTTTAGGGAACCTGAAAAAAAAATAAAAAGATGATAAAAGAATAAATATAGGCAAGACGAACGAAGAAAAGATGAGAAAGGTTGGTAGAGTGAGAGATACACTTCAGCTCTTTAGAGAAGTGGCCCATCCATTCATTAAAGAGTACTCTGCCTGGGTTCTTAAATCCGGCAAACTCTTCAAACAATTCAATGGCAGTGTTAGAGATGGAAGACTCTCGAGTGACCAGATGATAGTAGACAAATTCTTCGGTGATGGGCATGAACTCATCATAATAAGCTCCTGTGATGGGGAGCCCGATCATCCTGTACAAATCCCATAATGTTATGCTTACTTCTCCCATGGAAAAGTGGAAAGAATTTGTCACGCCCCAAACCCGGGGACCGGGCTCACTAAATTCCCGATCGCCGACCTTGGTGCCAACAGCCTCCGTAGTACCCCATTCTCGGCTCCTAGCTCTCAAGTGCCAGGTTCCGATCCTGGGATCCTACCAGGAGGATTTTCAGGGTAATTTTTTTTTGTACAGGAGCATAATCAAACCATAAAACATCATCAAATATCCACTAATAAGTTTGTTGAGTACAGTGCTGGAAAGGGAAATACAACATGAATCAGAAGTCCAAAATATCAGGTACATAAACCGCGCTCAACGCTGCTGATAGGCTCTAGTACCTGCAGTGTAAACAAACGCGCATGAGCTTCCTACGAAGCCCAGTAGAGTGCGTGTGTGCGCGTGTGATGCATATGACAAGTATACAGATATCATAGTAAGCGAAAGTAGTAGAGGGCTAAGTTATTAAGTTCATGAATGCTGTCAGCCATCCCAAGGCTATGCAATGCAAGGGCCTACATGGCCGAGTGTTACATGCTAGAGATGCAATGCAAACACTTCAATCCTCAACTGATCCACATATCAAAATAGTTATCATCTGGGACATCACCGGGGTCTAGTATACTCTAATATTGGCCGCCGCACATCGCGCGCGTAACCAAGCGAGTAGAAAAGACCTCACTATCCGCCTCTTCAGTGGTATGCCAATGCCCACCCGGCTCGCCGATAGCGGACCCATTCCATGAGCTGGTCAGACTCGACCTAGCTTACAGCCCACTTCACTCGGGCGGATAAGGTCACACCCCTTTCCAACCGACCTCGACACAGTGGGAGACGCGGCCTACTGGTATTTGGCACACGGGCGCTCATGTTATCCACTCGGTCTCGACGCTGGAGCATCCTACTGGTACCACAGGGTTTAGGGACTTTCACCCAAGGACATCCATAACGCCCACGTACTAGAACAAGTTTCTGGTGTCCAATACTGCCAACCATAATGTGACTATGGTGGCCACCACCCTGATGCTGCTAGGGTGTGAAAGCGATCGTGACATACATAATGCGAAATGCATGAGTCATACAATCCAAATCATGCACCAACTTACGCATACTGCGCAATCATGTGGGGCGACCCTGTCTCGCACGGGTCCCCTAAGTATAACAAGCCAACTAGCATATGCTATGGTTAATCATGATCCATAACAGGCATACAAATGATGCGTATGGGCATATGAATGAGCATGGTATTCATTATACTAATCATGTTATCAGTGTGACATATTAAGCTAATCATACTAGCATGCTACTAAACATATCATGTAACATTGGCCTTAAAAGGCCCAATATATACGGAGAGTGGGACCCGGACTATGGGTCCCATTGGAAATGTAAAGGTCTTCGTGGCATAGCCCACTTGAGACCACATCGGCCCCATACTTGGGCCTGCACATACAAGATAGGCCGTCAAATACGTGTATGGCATGGATAAAACATATACATCATGGTGGAGCTAATAGATACATCACGTTGGGACCCATAGGGTGGGCCACCTACTGGGTAGCGTGGTACCCATCTAGTCCCAATAAGTTTTGAATCAAGCAGATATTTGTGTTTTCTCCTTCATCCATATCCATGTGATCTTATGAACCGGTTGGATGGCAAATAAACATCACTGTAGAACCTAGAAAGGTTTCAATGTTGGAAATCATTATCCCCACTATAGCATGGTCCACTTGACATTAGGATATGCTTAAATTTTGGGCCCAGCCACTTATGGATAGGTTGGGTGACAAATAAACATCATTGTGGGTCTAGGAAGGTTTCAATGGTGGAGATCATTATTCCCACTGTTGTCCCTTGGCATAGCCCACTTGCCATTGGGATATGCTTAAATTTTGGGCTCGGCCACTTATGAAACAGGTTAGATGACAATTAAACATCACTGTAGGGCTGGGAAGGTTTCAACGATAGAGATCATTATTCCCACTGTTGACCCTGTGGCATGGTCCACTAAAATGAGCTGGAAAAACATATGGACGGGATAGGTAAAGCATATACATTCTAGGTGGGCCCAACGAATGGGGCCCATAGGGTGGCGCCCACAAGGTTGCTGGGCAGTAGCGTCCCCTGGACGCTGTCTGTCCAGCGACCCCATTTTCTCTTTTTTTTTTTTAGTGGTCATTTCAAGTGGGGCCCACTTAGGGACAATCCACGCCATTCATCATGTTCCCCAGCTCATTGGGGACCCATCAAGCCCAATATTGGGTGGGTGATGATGATGGATTTGATTGATGTGACATGGTCTTAGGAATTTGTGCAAGTGGGGCCCACGACACACGCACGTTGCACGGCCCACCTCGGATTACGCAATTGATCATAACTTTCACACCGGGTATCGCAATGGGGCGTGCCGCGCGGCGTTGGAATCGCAGCGCCTACGCGGTCGCCAGGGTATAGGTCTTGGGTCGATGCGGTACAAAACAGGGTCGCGATCAAGGCTCGCTAATCTAATCCGTCCGGGACGTACCGGTACCGGAAATTAAGGGTACGGAGGGCAAATAAGGGTACGGGTCTTACAGAATTGGTGGTTGGACACCAAAAGTTTAGGAAGCCTTTGAATACAATGTTATCTCGACTGAAATGACTGGAGGTGGCTTCAATAATAGAATAAAGGCCTGAATCAATTAAAGGTTTGCGATGTTTCGTCAAAATGGCTAAGGCCCAGTCTTCATAATGATCCCTTTTGCTTAGAAAACCATGGGGATGGAATTCTTGCTTGCCCCAAATTGTCCCTTCTTCAATGGGCATGGTATTAAATCTCTGTTGCAGTGTTTCATAATATCTCGTTGAGAGTATAGTATGCGGGCTGTAACTCGGCATAAAAAATCTCATTGGAGTTATAGTTCCTACTTGCTAACGCGAGCCATTCTTCACGAGCCAACCTAACAGAATTTGTGGCTCTTTGCAAACTAAATAGAAAATTATAAGAATACGGGAGGATACATCAGTCGGTTCCAGGTGCAGCATTGACTGGTTGTGATACAGAGATAAAGCCATCATTGTTAATTCATCTTGTACGGATTATGGAAGCACATGTTTTGTTGATTAGCAGATCGGACCCTAGTCCAAGTATTTTGCAGACGTGGCTGCTTATGTTTGGAAATCTTCTCTTTGTAGCTGCTCATTCTTACTCTTTCTCCTCTTCTTCTGAGGACGGGAAAGTGTAGGGTAGCTTCGCTAACAGGGGACTCTGTCTCATTAGTACGAATTCCTTCTGTCGTTTTGAGCCAGGATTCCCAAGATGATTGTGTTCCTTTGAGCGAAGGGCGATTGACTCTATATGTAGCAATAACATTCTTCACATGAGTAGAAAAATGACTTATTCGCTTCTCGAAGTTGAGCTCTGGTGAAGCCGGATGTTTGAAAAGTTTAGGATGACTCATGGCGACCTTTGACTTCTTTCTAACAGGAACAAATGGTTGGGGGTGAACTGGTTTTGAAGGAATGAGACTAGCAGCAGTACAACTCCTCATTTGTCTTAATGGAGTCCGAGCAAGTGAAGTTTGACTTCTTGTATGCTTGGTAGGTGGTGTTGGAGGAGTTTTACTCTAAGAACGTTGAGATGATGAGGAACCAACCCTTGAAGCTTTTCTTTTCGAAGGCATAACCTGTACACATAAAGAATATCAAAGAGTTAGGACAGGAATTCCAAATACTTTGGAGAAAAGATAAGTTAGAAAGATTTAAAAAAATTCTAAAAAAGGAATGAGGAAAGATCAAGTATCTATAGAGATAGGAACAAAGAAGAAAGATATATGTGCTTTAAAGAATGATGTATATACTTAGAAAAAATTCGATAGAGTTTCGGGACTTAGAAAAACTGCAACCCAATAGGGTGCTTGCCGCGGTCCACGTAAAGCAAGGTGCTTGTCGCGGGTCGCGTAAAGTGCAGGAGAATGCAACAGGGCTTCACCACGAAAGAAATGCAGGGAAATATAGATTGTCCAGGGAGCTTGCCGTAGGTCGCAGAAAGCTCTGAAAAGTTTGAAATTTTAACTATTTCAATCCAGATTCACAAAGATGATGACTTTCTCAAATCAAGATTGAGAGGGGGCATCTGTTGAGGCATGAAAAATGAAGAAAGAAATAAAGAAAGAAGAATAAAAGAGTTTTGAAAAGAGATAAGACTAAAATTGAAGGAGAGTGTAGAAGATGTGCACTTGCCGCGGACTATGGCAAGTAGATGAGCTTACCATGGGTCATGTAAAGTGCACATCTGATGATTGGGTCTTTTCGTAAAATCCATCACTTTTTGCCTATAAATACCCCACAGGGGTCCTCATTTGGTACTTGCTTCTGAAGTTCAGAGCTTCAGAAGACTTCAAAGGTACAGGGTGGACCTCGAGTTCTTCCTTCTCCTTGGGTTGAACGCACAATGTGTGGACCCCGAGGATCGAAGAGGAATGAGAGTGAGATGCTGCCAAAATGAAAAAGAAAGATCAAAGAAGTGAAGTTTGCCTAGGAGGTGCTTTACGCGACCCGTGACAAGCTTATGAACTTGTCGTGACCCGCTTAAAGCTGCCCTGGAAGCACTTGTTCTCTCCTTTCATAAAGGATGTCAGGCTGTTTTCAGCCTCCGTTTTCCTTTTGATCGTGAAGGATATTGAAGGTTGAGTTCGTAGCAAAGATGAACGATACAAAGAGAGCAACCCAGACTGGAGAGTTTGTTTCTTTATGAACAGAAGACCTATCTTTCTCCCTTCAGGTCGAGTGAACTTTGTACAATCCCCGTAAGTGGATAATTGTGTAGATGATTCAGAAGATCTATCTTTCTCCCTTCGGGTCGAGCGTACTTTTGTACAATTCCTATAAGTGGATGTCTTGATAGATGACATCAACATGAAGCAGAAGGTCATTCTCTCTCCCTTCAAGGTTGAGTGTACTTTGTACAATCCCTAGAAGTGGTAGATGTGCTAGGTGATATTATCGTGAAATCTTATGAAGATCACAAAGGAATGAAGCCTAGTCTGGTTGACTTGCCTCAGTCATGAACAAAAGAACATTCTTGGCTTAGGTTATCAGCCAGTCATTTCCCTGTCGTTTCGACAGGATGAAAGAAGAATAGGGCGAAGCTTTGCCAAAATTACTTTTCGAATATGTTTCATTTTGTACAATGTACAATCTATTCAAGAATCAATGGATGTTGTAAATATTGAATGTACGAAGAACTTAGTAAATGAATAAAATGAAGTGATGAATGCTGTTTTGTCTCTCTTGTCTAATATTAGAATGTGACTCTTGTTTTCCTTTATAAACACAAAGGCAATTTTGTTTTGAAAACACCACACAATCCTACTTCTTTAGCACCCGTTTGGATACCACCAAATAAGTTACTTTTTAACTTATGTTAAGTAATTAAATTACTTTTTTTACTTAGTTTGGTAAGTATCAATGTAAAAGTAACTTGCCTACGAAAAGCTACTTATCTTAATTAGTAATTTTTTAAGCTTTTTAATTATGAATTTTCTACTTCTCTCTCACACGGTACATGTTAAAGGAGTATCTGTCTCACGATTCATACCAAAGGAGGCCCCACATGGTGGACTATCCACATTAAAGGTGGGGCTCAAACAGTGGACGGTCCACATAAAAGGTGGGTCCAACATGATCGATGACCCCATATTAATGTGGGCCCACATATGGAAGATTCACATCAAAGGTCGAACCATAATGATAAAAAGTCCACATCCAAAGTGAAATTGCGGTTTTACCACTTCTAGAGATGCTTGGAGATATGCCTAAGGTCCTAGAGAGGGGGGGGGGGGGGGGGGGGGGGGGGGGAGGGGGTGAATAGGACTTTTGAAATTCCAGCACAATTCAAAAGCAATTTAAACAAGTGTAAACAACTACGATTATCACAATAATATTCTAAGCAAATTAGTGTTTAAGATTGCAAGATGAACTATGTTCGCTCGCCTCAAGTGCAAGGCTTGCGATGTAGTAATAACTTGGTAAGACCGAGGTTGATCCAAATGGAATTAGGGTAAACCAATTAAAACTATTCTACCAACTTCATGTTCAACAATTTTGAAGTTTGATTTTAAAAACTAAGTAAAAACAGTAACTTTTGTAAAAATCTGTTAATTAATGGAACTAAAGCTTTTAAGGATCCACTTGTAGTAGTTCCATGTGAATTTATTCATTCAAGCATAAACATAACTAGATTCGAAGTTCTATCTCTCATCTAGTTGGAAGAGTAAGCATTCAAACACAAACAATCCCCACTTAAGTCAGAAAATCAAATTCTAGTTCTATGAAGCACATAGCATTCAAACATTGTACCATTTGAAGTAACAACCATGCCAAGAGACTATGGTATGCTCTAAGGTTACTACAATTTGAATCTAATCAATCCAAACTATGATAATCTTAGAGAATTGTAAGGAACTCATGTCCGAAGCACATGAACTCTCATAAAACATCTAAAAATACTAACTTTATTCAAACTAGAACTTAAATATCACAAACTTTAAGTAAAGGTACTTGAATTAAACAAATTCTCCATGAAAACTAGCTACAAGCTTCACCTCTTAGCCTTAGAATGCTACAACTAGAATCAAAAGAAAAACTAAAGAAAAACATGAAAAACTAGAAAAATCCAAAGTCGGCGGAGTTGTGGACGCTCCAAGATGCTCTCCTTCACTTCCCACGACCTCCAATTTCTTCTAGGATACCTTAGGAATGAACCTTGGGTGTCTTTTTTTATAGTTTTAAGGCTCTATGGTGTGGAAGATTCCAGAATTGCATAAGGAATTGCGTACTTGCGCAAAAAAATTCGGAGCTTGAAGAACAAACTTTTTTGCGTGGTCGACCGGTCGTCGACCATCTGTTTTGGTCAAGCGAGTTTCTTCTTAAAAACTTCACAGCTCCAGGAAATTCGACCGGTCGGACGATCGGTCGGTTTCATTTGTTTTTGGTCCAGCAAGGTTGGTAGCAAAGGGGCTTCTAATTTGAATTGCCGACTGGTCGTGAGCCATGGTAGTCAATTTTTTGCAACTTTTCTTTTTTCTTCTCTTTCTCCCTTGCATCTTTCTTCCACCTTTTGTCACTTGTCCTTTTGATCTTCAATGTATATAAAGTGACTCATTAAGCATCGAATTAGTGAAGTCTCTCTCTCATTCCTACAAACACAAAACATGTATTAAATTAGTCTTTTAAACATGCAAACCATGCATAATGTGTGATGAATTGGGGTTAGAATATGCACAATTCAGAGCTCAACACACCCCCAACCAGCAATTTGCTAGTCTCGAGGAAAACATGCGTGAAATAAATTCAACTTTTTAAAACCCAACTCTCTTTCGGAAACTATGCTTCTATTCTCCAGGACATGCGAATGCAAAATTCAGAAAAATTAAATGATAGAAGTTGAAACCTTAAACTCCCTAAACATAGCAAGTGTTCACATAGAATTCCCACTGATTGATTGATAAATAGAAGAATTCGAACAAGTTTAAGCTAGTGTGCATAGTAAATGTTGATCTCATTAGTTTCCAGGATTACCTTCTTCACAGATCAATCAAACTAAAGGTCCAAAGGTGTATAGCTCAACCAAATGCCTATGACAAGAAATTGTCTTACCGTTCCTTCGATGACTTTCACACTACTTCTCATTTCTAGCTTTGGTTACAGGTAGACCATCCCTTGGTTGGTAATAAGTAGCCATTTTCATATTTTATCAACAAATATTCAATGAATAACCATCATATTCTTTCAATATTAGACATGATTTTTAGAAATCCATATCTTTTGTTCTTCTCTTTTTCACATGAACAAGGATGGATAAAGTTCCCCAGCTTGGTTCCTTAACACCTCAAATCTTTAGTCTAACAAATCTACAAATCTACATAATCCCTTCAAACCATGAGAATTGTGTAATGTGAACTAGACTCAAAAGTGTTCAAATTTTCTATCGATCATATACTTCATACAGAAACTTATTATATTTAAGCTAATTTAAAGGTCTCAAAATCATACCAACTCTCCTCTCATCCTTTCATACTTATGACATCCCAAGTGCATAGAAACAAGGTTTTCCAAAAGAGTTTTGAATTTCAGAAAAAATTTAAAAATTTCTACAAACGTTGCTCAAGATGTTACAAAATACTAGATTCATCTAAGAATCTCAGCCCCCAACCGAAGCTTGCATTCTTGCATACTTACACTTGTTCTATCATACAACTACTGCACCTTCACAAGTCCTTGATTGACAAGGAAAAAAGAGTTCATTGGAGGGTGGTCAATAACCCAGACCTGCTCTATCTTAGCACTAGGGGTCAATGGTGATCAAGGCTTGGACCGGATCCACAATGGTCCTAGCACGCCTGCATCAACGCACATGTTCTGCATGGCAAAAAACTGCACCAACAGACAACTCAAAGAAATTATTCAATGGCCTCATGCATGTGCACATGTGGTTTATTTTTGTGGCGTGGTCTGCTCGTTCCCCAAACAAGGTGCAGTTTGTGTAGGATGTGAATTACCTATGAAAGTCTTTGGAAGAAACTTCCTGTGGCAGAAGCTAGGTGCAACCCGCCATGATGTTTATGAGAAATCTACACTATTTATCCTTTTTATCTAAACATGTTGGACATGGGTTAAAAAATGAGGCAAATCCAAGCTACATGACATGAAAAAGTAAGTAGGGAAATGCCTACCGTTGAAACCTTCCTAGAGTCTACTATGAGTTTTATATTCCATTCTTCTATTCATAAGGTCATTTCTATTGGGATGAACTGAAAACACAAAAATAGTAGCCCGATCCAAAGTTTTTGCAACCCCACGAATGCTTCAATAGTGGATGTTCAATCGTCACTTTTTCCTATAGTGCGGCTCAATTAAGTTTTGAATCTGCCTCATTTTTTTGCCCATGTCCTAATGTGATCTAGCAAAATAGATGGATGTGGTAGATTTCTTACAAACATCACAATGGGCCCCACCTAGCTTCATTTAATAGAAAGTTCTCGTGAAAGACTTTCGCAAGCAATTCACATCCATTTGCGTTTGTTGGCTTAACATTTTTTTATGTGCTCATTGGAGGAAAACTTGTGTACTCCAGACTGGTCAAACATAAGTATGATGGCGAACTCTATAGGGACAAATACCATAACCCACTTGCTTTTGCTTAGGTTGACCTTTAGTCACTACACGATTTAATTTTGGAATGGGCATGACTGGTTAATCATTATTTGTCACTTTTCGTTTAAAAAAATTAAGGAATGCTAGCTGTCACACCCCAAATCCAATTTTTGGCATGCATTCGTTGTACTCCGAGTTTGGATTTAACAACCTCCGTGGTAACCCATTTTCGGCTCTCAGCGCCCATACACTAAGTCCCGAAAATGAGATCCCACAAGGTGGATTTTTAAGATTTGTTTTATAAAGGAGCATAGCCATCATGTAGCACAAGGCAAAACATTATCACTTACATCTACTATAAAAGGATTCAAGTACAGTGCTGGAACGGGAAATGTAATGCACAATTAAAACTCCAAAAGACCAAGACGGTGCTTCAATCACACTATTATTGTTGTCTAGTGTAACCTGCATGTAAACAACGTGCGTAAGCTTACTAAGAAGTTTAGAGAATACGTGTGTTTGTGTGCAATGCATATAAAAAATATACAGATATGAGAGTATGTGGAATGATGGAGAGTTATGCTGTCAAATTCGTGAATGCCATTAGCCATATGAAGGTTATGTAATATGAAGGCCTATTGAGCCAAATGCCATATATGTTCACTCCCCAAGTATAGGGTTGCGAAGTAGAAATAAATCCAAAAAGACTGAGTATCGTCCCAAAGAGATTTATATGTAGATATTCTCAGAATTTATCTAAAATAACCTAGAATCGAATCCTATTAAGAACTAAATCTGGGAAATAGTGATTTGGAATTAAACAGTGATTATGAGTGGTAATAATAATTTAAAAAGGCACTACAGCGCCAAGGATCCACTTTTGATCATTTTCAATGCATCAACACAACTAGGTCTCTCACAACTCAATCGGAATCGAATTTCTATCTCTTTTCGATCGAAATATGGAGCGGTTCAATCAACACTTATCTAAAACAATTGCTTGTTCATTAATTCGATTCCCACAATAATGCTCAGGCATTGGGCACACTCAATTGTATAAGCCAAGCCTTTATCCAATCTAGTTAAGATCATAATCATGGCTTTCATCAAATCATGTCACTAGATTTGATTACAACCAATGATTTGAACTTCAATTAAACCAAAATCAACTAGCAAACATCTGTCTCAGATTATAATAAAAGATTAGAACTTTAGTTTGAACTAGTTTCCACATTAAGATCATGTCATTGTACACAAGGAAATCAAAGCATATATCATGCCCGGAGTCGATGATAGATCAATGAATTACACAAGTATAAACAATGCAAATAAGTAAGTTACTAGATTTAGATTCACTAAGCATCACATGAGCCCGAAATTATCAAGAGATCAAAGAAGAACTAAACTAGAACTTTATTCAAACTTCCTCAAATCATGTTTATTAATTGAAATAATAAAAAGGAAACCTAGGTTGCATTAATCCATAAAAAATGAATCAAAAGCTTCACCTCTTAGTCCTAGCTAAGAGGTTTTAGTTCATCTCTAGCATCCTTGAACTAAAAACTCAGAAGAACATAAAAACAACTAGTAAATGAAAGTAAACTAAGAAAACTTGAAGTGGAATCCGTCTCCTAAGCCTCCTTAATGTTACCCATGTCCTAGTATGCCTTGGGAAGGAAGAGGAGATGCCCTTTTATAAGAGAATTCCCGCACCAACTTGAAATCTTCTGGAATTGTGTAACTCCTTACGCAGCGAAGCAGACAGGTTCGATTGATCAGAGCTCCTCTCTGATTGATCGGACTGAGGTTTTCGATTAATCGGACAACGGTCAATTGATCGTAAAAGTGTCTAGAGAGTTGTTATTTTCATCACTTTTTCCGATTGATTGGACATGACTCCGATTGATCGGAAACCTCTAATCAATTAATCGAAAATCTGTCCAGAGAGTTATTCAAAAATTTAAATTTTCAGGTGTGTCTGATGGATGGTCCGATTGATCGGAGACCTATCGGAATGTCCTCCGATCAATCGGAGACCTATCAGGGATCCATCGAAACTGCATGTTTCTTCAATCTTTTCTTCTTTCTCTTTGAACTTTCTTCACTTGATTTCTTTCTTTCTTTTTTGACTCTTCAATGATCCTTTGAAGTGCTCTTTAATCTTCAAAATGGTGGAATCTCTCTCTCATCCCTACAATCACAAAACCATGCATTAGGTAGGTCTTTAAACGTATAAATCATGCATAGTTAATGATGAAATGTGGTTAAAATATACACATTTAAGAGCTCAACACACCCCCCAACCAGCATTTTGCTAGCCCCGAGCAAAACATGCGTGCAAATAAATCCAATATTCCAAAACTCAACCCTCTCTCAGAAACAATGCTTCCATAAACTTCAAGATATACAAGTACAAAATTCAGAGAAAATTAGTAATAGAAATTGAAATCTTAAGCTCCCTAAACATAATGAGTGTTTCATATAGAATCCTTGCTGATTGATTGATAAATAAAAGAACCCAAACAAATTAGTAATGGGTATCCCTTTTCGAAATTTATCAACAAATATTCAATAATAATCATACTTTCTTTCTTTCTTTCTTTTTTGTTTTCTTTTGCATACACATTAGATAGGATTTTTAAAAATCCATATCTTTTGTTCGTTTCTCTTATTTTCTTATGAACAAGGATGGACAAAATTCCCCGGCTTGGTTCCTTAATACCTTAAATCTCAGCGTAACCAATCTACAAATCTAATAATCCTTTTAAACCATGAGAATTGTGTAATGTGAACTAGACTCAAAAGTGTTCAAATTTTCTATCAATCAAATCAATAGGGGAATTCAAATAGAAAACTACTATGTTATAAGTCCTTTTAAGAGTTTCGAAATCATATCGCCACACTCTCTTCCTTTCATACTCACATCAGCTTAAGTACATAGAAACAAGGTTTTCTAAGAGAGTTTTGAGTTCAAAAATTGAAAAATTTCCTGCAAACATTGCTCGAAATGTTGCAAAAATGCTAGATCCATTTAGGAATCTCACCCCCAACCAAAACTTTACATTGTCCTCAATGTAAGAAAAATATGCAATGAATGCAACAATATAAGAACAATATGACAAAATAAAGGGAAGTGAGAAAGAGAGATACTACTTGAAAAATAACATAGCATGGAAAAATTGGCCTAAAGATATGGATTACTTCAAAAACTAAGTCTACTAATGCAATCTAATTATAGGAAAGCGATTAAAAATCTAAATCATCCTCCATCAGACTAGGAGATTAATCCCAACAACTCATCCAAAAGCATAAAGTCAAGCAAAATCATTAGATGGATCAAAAGGTTTCACAATAAAGTCATCCAAAATCCTGCTTTACAATATACATGTGTGTGCATGATCTTGATAAGCCACTGAAAATCCCAACAAGGAATTTCAGCGGGGTCTTTAATGTTTTCACCACATGTATAAGTAAAGACATCATATTTGTCAGAAAAAATATGTCTCCATTCAAATTTTTCTAAGCAATGATATTGCAAGTATGGGTTGTCCCAAGATTGGTAGAGTTCGGTATGCATGATCCATGGAGGTGTGAAAATATGAATTGATTTCTCAACGCAATAAAGTGTTGTTTCGACATCCTCCTCTCAGCTAATGTCATATGCCGATACCGACTCTAAAAGTGCAACTACATCCCCTATCAAATCAACATTCTTGACAGGGGAGTGAGTGTAAGACCCATACTCTTGTTTGCCCTCCGTACGCTTAATTTCCGGTGCCGGTATGTCCTGGACGGATCAGATTAGCGAGCCTTGACCGCGACCCTATTTTAGTACCGCATCGACCCAAGACCTATACCCCGGCGACCGCGTAGGCGCTGCGATTCCAACGCCGCGCGGCACGCCCCATTGCGATACCCGGTGTGAAAGTTATGATCGATTGCGTAATCCGAGGTGGGCCGCACAACGTGCGTGTGTCGTGGGCCCCACTTGCGCAAATTCCAAGATATGTCACATCAATCAAATCCATCACCATCATTCTCACCTATACCTATCCCATACCCCTACTCTACACACATCATACCCCCATCTCTCTCTCTCCTCCAAAGTCAACCAAGGCCCATACCCCCATACCTCTCTCCCATACTAGCCATCATTACCCATAACTCCTTTTCTCTCTCTCCCCCCATACAAGTGCATACGTAGGGGGAGAGGAGAGCTCCTTGCACAAGAGAGAGAGGAGAGAGAAAGAGAGAAAGAGATTTGAGAAAGGAGAGAGAAAGAGAAAGATTTGAGAGAAGAGGAAGATTTGAGAAAAATAGAGAGAGATTAGGGGGATTGAGGGTGTAGATCCTTGCTTGGAGGGCCCCAACCATTATCCGGACTGTCCGGATCGTCCGATCATCAACCCAATTCGATCCTACCGTCCATCCATCGAGGAGAGTGCAAGGGGTACATAAATCCCCCATTTTCTTCTTTACTTTCATTTTTCCTTTTCTTTTGGGCCCACCTGGTGGTGGACAACCTGATGGATGGATTGGATCATCCATGAATGGGCCCCACTTTATAATAATAATAATAATAATAATAATAAATAAATAAAAAATAAAAAAAAGGGAGAGAGAGACAACCCACTGGACAGCCAGCGTCCTCTGGACGCTGCTGCCCAGCAGGGGCAGCCGGTTGGACGTGGAACAGGCCCCCACTCGTGGGACCCACCTTGATGTATGCACCTAATCCACGCCGTCCAGCTGTTTCTCCATCCCATTTTATGGATGGGCACCAAAAATGAAGAAGATCCAGATGTCAGGTGGACCACACCATAGAAAACAGTGGAAACGACTGCCAAGGCTTCTTGGGCCCACCGTGATGTTTGTGGACCATATTACCTGCCCAATATTGGGCTTGTTAGAACCCCAATGAGCTGGGGAACATGATGGAGGGGGTGGATTGTCCATAAGTGGGCCCCACTTGAAATAACCACAATATAAACAAAAAAAAGGAAACAAAAGAAAATATATATGTGCTGGACGTCCAGCGTCTGGACGTCCTGACGCTGGAACGTCCAGCGTCACTTGGACGCTGCAATGGGGTCCCCACTCATGGGACCCACCTTGATGTTTGTGTTCCATCCACGCCGTCCATCGGTTTTCCCAGATCATTTTAGGGCCAGGGCCCAAAGATGAGCCAGATCCAAATCTTCAGTGGACCGCACCGCTTGAAACAGTGGGAACAATGATTCCTACTGTCAGAATCTTTTGGCCCACCTTAACGTTTCTAGATGGATTTGCATATCCAATATGGGGCTTGTTGGGTCCCCCACGAGATGGGGAACCTGATAAACGGAGTGGATCAGACCCATGTGGGCCCCACTTGATATGAACACAAAAAAAAGAAAGAAAGAAAATAAGAAGAAGAGTCAGCGTCGCTGACGCTGGGCGTACCAGCGTCCTGGCACGCTGGCTCGGCCAGCAGGTGGCCCACTTGTGGGTCCCACCATGATGCATGTGCTGTATCCACACCGTCCATCTAGTTGGGGAGATCATTTTAGGGCATGACCCCAAGAATGAGTCAGATCCAACTCCCGAGGGGGCCCCACCACAGAAAACAGTAGGGACAGTGCCCTACCGTTGAAACCTTCTTATGGGCCACCGTGATGTTTATTTGAGATCCAACCTGTTCATAAGTTCACACATACATGGAGGAAGGGACAATAAAAGTATCATCTTGATCAGAAACTCCTGTGGGCCCCACTTATTAAATAAATAAATAAATAAATAAAATATATATATATATAAAAAAAAAAGAATGCTGCTGCTGGACAGACAGCGTCCAGGGGACGCTGCTGCCCAGCAGCTTGTCTATATGGGCGTTGTCAATGGGCCCCATTTCTTTGGGCCCACATAGAATGTATGTGCTGTACCTATCCCGTCCATATGTTTTTCCAGCTCATTTTAGTGGGCCATGCCACGGTTCAATAGTGGGAATAATGATCTCTACCGTTGAAACCTTCCCAGCCCTACAGTGATGTTTAATTGTCATCCAACCTGTTTCATAAGTGGCCGAGCCCAAAAATTTAAGCATATCCTAATGTCAAGTGGACCATGCTATAGTGGGGATAATGATTTCCAACATTGAAACCTTTCTAGGTTCTACAGTGATGTTTATTTGCCATCCAATCGGTTCGTAAGATCACGTGGATATGGATGAAGGAGAAAACACAAATATCTGCTTGATTCAAACTTATTGGGACCAGTTGGGTACCACGCTGCCCAGCAGGTGGCCCACCCTATGGGTCCCAACGTGATGTATCTGTTAGCTCCACCATGATGTATCTGTTTTATTCATGCTCCCTATCTTATATGTGCAGGCCCAAGTATGGGGCCGATGTGGTCTCAAGTGGGCTATACCACGAAGACCTTTACATTTCCAATGGGACCCACAGTCCGGGTCCCACTCTCTATTTATATATTGGGCCTTTTAAGGCCAATGTTACATGATATGTTGGTAACATGCTAGTATGGATAGCTTGATAAGTCACACTGATAACATGCTTAGTATAATGAATACCATGCTCATTCATATGCTCATACGCATCATTTGTATGCCTGTTATGGATCATGATTAACCATAGCATATGCTAGTTGGCTTGTTTACTTAGGGGACCCATGCGAGACAGGGTCGCCCCACATGATTGCGCAGTATGCGTAAGTTGGTGCATGATTTGGATTGTATGACTCATGCATTTCGCATTATGTATGTCACGATCGCTTTCACACCCTAGCAGCATCAGGGTGATGGCCACCATAGTCACATCATGGTTGGCAGTATTGGACACCGGAAACTTGTTCTAGTACGTGGGCACTATAGATGTCCTTGGGTGAAAGTCCCTAAACCCTGTGGTACCAGTAGGATGCTCCAGCGTCGAGACCGAGTGGATAACATGAGCGCCCGTGTGCCAAATACCAGTAGGCCGCGTCTCCCACTGTGTCGAGGTCGGTTGGAAAGGGGTGTGACCTTATCCGCCCGGGTGAAGTGGGCTGTAAGCTAGGTCGAGTCTGACCAGCTCATGGAATGGGTCCGCTATCGGCGAGCCGGGTGGGCATTGGCATACCACTGACGAGGCGGATAGTGAGGTCTTTTCTACTCGCTTGGTTACGCGCGCGATGTGCGGCGGCCAATATTAGAGTATACTAAACCCCGGTGATGTCCCAGATGATAACTATTTTGATATGTGGATCAGTTGAGGATTGACATGTTTACATTGCATCTCTAGCATGTAACACTCGGCCATGTAGGCCCTTGCATCGCATAGCCTTGGGATGGCTGATAGCATTCATGAACTTGGTAACTTAGCCCTCTACTGCTTTCGCTTACTCTGATATCTGCATACTTGTCATATGCATCACACGCGCACACACGCACTCTACTGGGCTTTGTAGGAAGCTCATGTGTGTTTGTTCACACTGCAGGTACTAGAGCCTATCAGCAGCATTGAGGGCGGTTCATGTACCTGATATTTTGGACTTCTACTTTATGTTTTATTTCCCTTTCCAATATTGTACTCAACAAACTTTTAGTGGATATTTGATGATGTTTATGGTTTTGATTATGCTCATAAAAAAAATTTACCCTGAAAATCCTCCTGGTAGGATCCCAGGATCGGAACCTGGCACATGAGAGCTAGGAGCCGAGAATGGGGTACTACGGAGGCTGTTGGCACCAAGGTCGGCGATCGGGAATTTAATGAGCCCGGTCCCCGGGTTTGGGGCGTGACAGTGGGTCACGTCTTCTTCTAAGTGATTGGAGTAAAGAAGTGAGAGGGACTTATCTCTCACAAATAAATCGATCATGTTTATTTCATGCACCTCCTCATCTTCATCCTCTTATTGGTTGTCAATATTGAAGGCATTTAACTCAATCGTCATATTGCAAAAAGACATTTATACAATCCCACTCCTACAATTGATGATGGCATTGATGTAGCTAGGAATGGCGGCCAAGTACAACATGGATTTGAGTGTCAATATTAACCATGGGTCGTTTGTCCAAGACAGTAAATTCTACCGAGTAGTAGACCTTATCAACTTGGACAAGGACATCCTCAATCACTCCTATCGGTATAGGAATTGATCGGTTAGCAAATTGTAGTATGGTTTTGGTGGATTTTAATTCACTTAAACCTAATTGCTCATAAACCAATAAAGGGATTAAGTTCACACTTGCCCCTAGATCGAGTAAAGCGTGCTTCACTCGGTAGTCTCCGATTATACATGATATTTTTAGACTATCGGGATCTTTGTATTTTTTGGGCATCCCGTGTAACGACCTGAGATTTTCGACTCTCGTTATAACATGACGGCCAAATTCCCAATTAACTTGTGGAATGACTAATTTGTCAAATAATGAAATGTAGCATTCAAGCACAATGGCGGAAACAATTGTCATCTTATTCTATTAACTTACTACGTTATTATCAATGTTTAAATAAGGGAACCAACCAATATCCATACTGATTAATCAAAATACAAAACCATGTCTTCTCTGGAAGACTTATTACAATTCCATAAATGTATCAACTACTCAAAAGAAATATTTAATAAATGAAAACATCAACTAAGTTTTTCCAACATCGTCATCCGCCATGTGATCGTACGAATCATCGAACTCTTTTTCTTGAAAATTGGGTTCAATACCTAGATCTTCACCCGCATCATCTAAATTGTGTTTGAGATAACGTTAAACGCTATCATAGTGGGGAATATTCCCTCCAAGACAATCAAGAATAATAATAACGGTATAGAGTAAACGCAAGTAGGATATTATCATTTAATCAAATCAAAACAATAAAGTAAAAATCTTTGTTAATGCGATGCATGGAATGCATGCTCTGGCTAAAACACCCTAGCTAGAATTATAATACATGAAGTAGGAGACTCCCTGTTACGACTTCACTCTAACCACTAGTCACTAGAGGTTCTTGGGACGCACAAGCGCATAGTTTTGCCCGACCATGTGAGAAACGGGATGATCATAGCCCAAATCTACACGTGACAGTGTACGGGAGAAGTAGAACGCTCTAGCCTATTCTCAATTCCGTACATCCACGTGGAGCCAAGTGAATGCATGACTTTAGTTTCACCTTTATTTAAGTAATTTCACATCCATCCGTATTGAAAGAATTTAATGGTCACTCTGGGGAGTTGTAAACAACCCAGCATAGGACGACAGCTCGGACTTAGTGTCCATGACACCAACCCCGGCTCATAAGAATTTATATATCATTAGTGTCCAATCATTGCCCCATTTTATGATTTCATCATGTTCCAAGAAGTCAATGTTATACATTATAGCCAAAATATTAAAATACTCATGTAATGTATATGGATCTAACCAAGTATCATGTACATATAAGGATCTCTTGGCAAACAATTATTGCATTCTCTTAGTCAAGTCAAGCCATATCCTTCCATCATAGACGCCCCTCACGGGTTCCATCTCTCTAATCAAGTGATTTTACCAACTTAGGAACAACGGTGTACATTAATGAAATATCCACATAATGATCTTACACACATATTGCATATAACAACATGAAAGCTAATATCACTTGTAGAACATAAATCGAGATAATTAATGCATAGCTTTCACAAAAATAAATAACAAAAATACACAGGCTTCTTAGTAAAAAATTCAAACACAGCATCACATCATTATTTACTGATAATCATTATAAATCTTATATTAATCTTCATGTTATATGGATTAACAATTCAAAACAAAATAATGTCATATGTCACAAAAGGAACTTAGGATAATCGTATAATTATTAATGAAAGGCTTGAAGGAAAATCATCACCTTAAAGATCGATTGATTTGGAAGCTGTAGATGCTAAGAACGTCGCTGAAAAACAGAGACACTCAACCGAGAAACTCTCTCTCTCTCTCTCTCTCTCTCTCTCTCTCTCTCTCTCTCTCTCTCTCTTTCTCTCCCTCTCTTTCTTCTCTCTCTCTCTAAATTCATGCATTAGGGCTCCCTTGCCGAGAGAAGGCTTTAATTAGGTTAGGAGGGTTGGATTCTAAGGTTAGAAGAGGGTATGCACGGTTATATGTGCGCGGTTGCGATAGAAAGTGGTTTAAAGCGAGATTTTAGGCCGGATTTGGAAAGCGTATACACAACGAATGGAAATGAGGTTTTGGACATAAGCTATGATGGGTATGGGATACAAAATGGACATGGTAGATTTTGGAATGGGGTCCACATGCGATCGAACGGTCGGCATGAAGTTTCAAGGAAAGAGATGGGATGAAAATAGAAAATTGCAAACGGACGATTTATCTGACGATCGGACACCTAGGATGGGTTTAGATTAGTTCATTTAGGTAGGTGGGGTCCACAAACTGAGGCTCCATAGACGTTTGATAGGTCTCTTACGCATGTGAAAGATTTGGAGGATAATTCTTTAAGATGATAGAAACTTCCGTTTTCAATATGATTTGACTCGTTGGTTAGCTAGGTGGGATAGTCAAGATCCTCTAGAAGCTTCCCTAGATTCTCATGCGAAGAGGATTCCCGGATTGGAAGATTTGAGTTTCCAATGGTAGATTTGGAAGGAGAGATCAGGCAGGATACGGGATGAAATGAAAAGATTTTTGGTAGAAGGGGGTTTTGATGGGCTAAAAATAGGATAGACGGTTCAGATCTTCGAAAAGATGTCCACATGGTGGACAACAGGGAGGGCAGCGGTGGCAGTGGGTGAAGAAAAACGGAAACTTCCGTTTTAGGTCGTGTGGTCACGTTTGACCGTGCACTAAACGTGCATGCGATGCACGTGGGCCCCACCATGATGTGTATATTAAATTCACTCCATCCAACAGGTGAGCCATGTGATTTTAGGCGTTGACACAGAAATTGGGAGAAATCCGAGATCGGGTGGCCCTCTTATAATCTATTTTTTTATTAGGGCATTTGTAGGATGATTGGCGGGCTGAAATTTGACGTGTATAGTTAAAATGTGTCCAAATGCTAAATTTTGGGGTTTTGCATCTTAATAATTTCTACAAACTAAAATACTTAAAAATGACACTTTAACTTAAGTTTAACTAATGGCATTTTCGTAATTATCATAAATTTTCGAGTTTTACGGAATCTAACCCTTCTACGTTGTTAATGGGGTTATTCTAAGCAACTTTAATAAAAGGGTACCCTATAGGATTTCCTACGGATGGTCCGTTATTCTTAAAACAAGGGTAAATGTATGATAATTAATTAAAATAAAATAAAAATAAATTTTCAAATAAATCTCGAAAATTTGGGGCGTTACATCCCGTGATTTATAATTGCGATTATATTCTCTGTAAAGAATGCCTTCTTTTGCACATGTATTTTCCTTTTTACCGTACAAAAGTCTTTTAGAAATTTGGCATATGACGGTATTTGTTTAATGGCATCCAACAATGGGATGTTGATCTTGACTTGCTTAAAAACCTCCAAAAATTATTATTATTATTTTTGTCGAAATCAAGCATTGAGGAAATGGAGCAATGGGCCGATATTCTGTTAATGACTCTTTTCATGCATGGTGGTTGTTGACGTCAGATTCTGATAACAGGTCCCTCCCAAGTATAAGTCTTTCTCGAAGTGAGCTCCCCTCCAAACCTGAAAGCCAAAGAAGAAAACTAAGGGTGGCCGGCACTTAGCTGTTGGCCCTCCAAAGCTTAAGTTAGAGGTAACTTAATAAGATGAAGTGTGAAATGTAGGCTTAGAGATTGTCTACCTTTATTATCTGTGGGGTCATCTATTTATGCAGATCTGAGTGATCCAGTGTGTTACGCAAGCCGTTAAGATCACTGCTGATTTCAGGGGATAAGGCGTTTATCCTGTTAATCCTTAAATAAAGGGGATGGCCTAACCACTCTAGACATCTACCTAATTACGTCTCTTGATAGAGATCTCCCATGGTTTGGAGCTATAAATAGAAACAAGCCAAAAGCGGCCTATATAGGCTGCTGGTACTATGAGACGAGGGACGTCCATGCCAGAGACCATAGACCAGGGCTGCTCACATGACGGGAGCTGCTCATATGTTGGGAGCTGCTCATATGTCGGGAGCTACTCATATGGAGGGGGCTGCTCATATGTTAGGAGCTGCTCATATGACGGGGGCCTCCCCACTCAACGACCAAGAGCAGAGCTGCTCATATGTAGGGAGCTGCTCATATGAAGGAAGCCTCCCCACTCAACAACCAAGAGCAGAGCTGCTCATATGTTGGGAGCTGCTCATATGTCGGGAGCTGCTCATATGAAGGGGGCCTCCCCACTCAACAACCAAGAGCAGAGCTGCTCATATGTTGGGAGTTGCTCATATGACGGCGGTGTATAGGCGGTCACAGGTCTGAGTGATATACAAGATGTGAGCAGGAAGGCTCGCTAGTCAGATGGTTTGGTCGCGACATTTATGGAGAGATGCTCGCTAGTTGCATATCTTTCATACTTCTTCAATGACCAACTTTATTCTACAACAGATGCCCCCCAAGTCCTTAGTGTTGAGGAGCTACACGAAGGACTTGTCTGTATATGTAGCCGCCTATCTTCAGAGGAGAAGCCATACATGATTGAGCATGCATTTATAGGTGCTAGCTTTCTGCATAGAGATAGGCTGGCCTATCAATTGCATCTTTGGCCCTGCGGTGAATAGAGGACTTAGTCAATTTATGCTGGAATGTTTTACTCAACTCATGAAAATGATTTGGGCTTAATTAGGGAGGTCTTGGCGACCATGTCCACATAAAGATAGGCTGGTCTATCAATTGAGTTTTTGGCTCTGCCGTAAGCAGAAGACTTAGTCAAGAGAATGTTTATATTCTCTTCAAGGCAATTCAGGTCCAAAAAATGGAGTAGCGACCAAGTTATGGATTCCCTAGTTGAACAGCTAGAATGAAAGATATCGTTTTTATTTAGGAATGGTCCAATATTCACATGCTTTATGAAAGATATCGGAATAAATGTTCCACATGCCAAGGGCGACGTAGGGGTCTTCCTCGCATGTCTTCCAGATAATATGTACCTGGTTGAGCAATCTCGATGACTCGATACGGGCCTTCCCAGTTAGGATCCATCGACCGAGTGACTGTTCCGATGTTTTGCCTGAGCACCAAGTCACCGAGCTGAAAAGCCCTGAATTTGACCTTTGAATTATGACAACAGGCTATACGTTGTTGATAAGCCACTGCTCAAAGACGAGATATGTCCCTTTTCTCTTCTAGGAAATCGAGGTGAAGTAATCGACTGCCATGTCCTTTTCCTATAGGTAGTGGTCTGATTATATCAATTCCCTATTAAGCGAAAGGCAAAGGGTCGTCCATCGGCGTTATTTGCTCAGACGATAAATAAGGGACTGGAGAATATCGCTGACATTTGTCACATTTCTTTGAGAATTCGATAGCATCAGCCTTCATAGTGGGCCAATAGTATCATTGCCTCATTGCTTTATATGCTAGAGACCGTCCTTTGGGATGATTACCGCATGCCCCCTGGTGTATTTCATCTAGAAACGGTGTGCTTCTTCTGGATGGAAACACCTTAAATACGGTAAAGTAAAACTTTTACGTAACAATTTTCCATTTTGTAAGATGTACCTGGCAGCACGAGAGCGAATTTGTCGGGCTGATTTTTTCTCATCTGGGAGTTGTCCGTGTCACGCCCCAAACTCGGGGACCAGGCTCACTAAATTTTCAGCCTCCGAATCCAATGCCAACAGCCTCCGTAGTACCCCATTCTCGGCCCCTAGCTTCCATACGCCAGGTTCCGATCCTGGGATCCCACAAGGAGGATTTTCAAGGTAAATTTTTTTTTATATAGATGAGCATAAACACAAGTATACCAAACCAAAAAGCATCACATCACATATCCACCAAGATAATCTTTTGAGTACAATGCTGCAGAAAAAGGAAATACAAGGTATAACTGAAAGCTGAAAAATCAAATGCGCGCCCCTGTCTCACTGCTGTCGCGCTATAGTATGACCTGCACGTAAACGACGTGCATAAGCTTACTATGAAGCTTAGAGAGTGCGTGGTGTGTGCACAATGCATATGACAGGTATACAGATATCAGAGTAAGCGGAAATGATGGCAGGCTACACTACCAAGTCTATGAATGTCATTAGCCATCTCGAGGCTATCCAATGCAATGGGCCTATATGGCCGAGTGTCATATGCTAATGATGCAATGTGCGCATGTCAATCCTCAACTGTCATATATCATACGGTTTACAACTGGGACATCACCGGGGTCTAGTACACTCCAGACATTGGTTACCGCCCATCGCGCGCATAACCAAACGAGTGGAAGAGACCTCACTATCCGCCTCGTCAATGACATACAAGAAAATCCACCCGGCTCGTCGATAGCGAACCCATTCACGAGCTGGTCAAACTCAACCTAGTATATAGCCCTCTGCACCCGGGCGGGTAAGGTCACACCCCCTTCCAACCAACCCCGACACAGTGGGAGACGCGGCCTACTGGTATTTGGCCCTCATGCGCTCATAAATCCACTCGGTCTAGACATTGGAGCATCCTACTGGTACCACAGGGTTTAGGGACTTTCACCCAAGGACATCTTTGGCGCCCAAGTGCTAGAACATATTTTCGGTGTCCATTTATACCATCCACGATGTGACTGTGGTGGTTATAACCCCGATGCCGCTGGGGTGAGAATCTGATTATGACATGTATAATGCGAAATGCATGAGTCATACTATCAAAGCCATGCACCAAACCTGCGCATACCGCGCGATCATGTAGGGTGAACCTATCTCATACGGGTCCCCTAAGTATCTCAAGCTGTAAGGCATATGCTATGATCGACATCGTCCACAGTCAGGCATACATATGATGCATATGTACAAATGAATGGGTATGATATTCATCACACTAAGCATATTATCAGTGTGACCTATCCAGCTAAGTATACTAGCATGTTACCAGACATATCATGTAATGTTGGCCTTGAATGGCCCAATATATATATATATATATATATATATATATATATATATATATATATATATATATATATATATATATAAAGAGAGAGAGAGAGAGAGAGAGAGAGAGAGTGAGACCCGAATTGTGGGCCCCATTGGAAATGTAAGGGTCTTCGCGGCATAGCCCACTTGAGACCACATCGGCCCCATACTTGGGCCTACACATACAAAATTGGCCGACAAAAATAGTGTACGGCATGGATAAAACATATATATCAAAGGAAGGACCATGGTGGGACTAAACAAATACATCACGTTAGAACCCACAGGGTGGGCCACCTGCTGGGCTACGTGGTGCCCAGCTGGGTTCCAAGAAGTTTTGAATCAAGCAGATATTTGTATTTTCTCCTTCATCCATATCCATGTGATCTCATGAACAGGTGTTGGATGACAAATAAGCATCACTGTAGAGCCTGGGAAGGTTTCAACGTTGGAAGTCATTATTCCCACTGCTTCCAATAGCATGGCCCACTTGACATTGGATATGCTTAAATTTTTGGGCTCAGCCACGAAAATGTACTGGGAAAACATATGGAGTGAAAAGATAAAGCACGTACATTCTATGTGGGCCCAACTGAGTTTTGGATCAAGCTGATATTTGTGTTTTCCATTCATATAGGTCTACGTGACCTGATGGACGGTTCAGATGGAAAACCATCGTAATGGTGGGCCCTTGAAAAGGGTTCAACGGTAGGCATTCATACTCACTGTTTCGTGTGGTGAGGCCCACCAAAGATTGGGATCGTCTTGTCTTGGGGCTTGGGCCCCTGAAATGATATGGGAAAACAGATGGACGGCTTGGATAAAATAAATAAATCATGGTGGGTCCCACGAGGTGGGCCACTGGTGGACGGCTGAGGAGCCTAACGTCCATGGACGCTGGGTACTCCCAGCGTCAGAGGCTACGCCTCTCCTTCTTCTTTCTTATTTTATTTTATTTTATTTTATTTTATTTTCTTAGTTTTGGTCTAGTGGGGCCCACATAAGGCTGATCCAATCCGTTCATCAGGTTCCCTAACTCATGGGGGACCTAACGAGCCCAATATTGGGTATGTTACGGGGTCTACAAACATCAGTGTGGGCCGAGGCAGTTTCGACAGTGGACATCATATTCTCCACTGTTTCCTGTGGTGCGGTCCGCTTAAGATTTGAATCTGATTCAGATTTGGGCCCTGGCCCTAAAATGATTTGGGAAAACAGATGGACGGCATGGATTGATCACAAACATCAAGGTGGGTCCCACGAATGGGGACCCCACTCACTGCCCAGCGTCCAGACGCTGGACGTTCACAGCGTCTCAGACGCTGGAACCGTCCAGCGTTGGACTTCTTTGTATGTTTTTATTTTTTTTATTTTTTTTATTTTTGTCTTCTTATGTTTATTTCAAGTGGGGCCCACATTATTATTATCCCCACCATTCATCATATTCCCTAGCTCCTGAGGAACGCTTAGAGTCCAATATTGGACAGGTTACGGGGTCTACAAACATCAGTGTGGGCCAAGGCAGTTTTGACAGTGGACATCATATTCTCCACTGTTTCAGGTAGTATGGTCCACTTGAGATTTGGATCTGTTCCAAGTTTGGGCCCTGGCCCTAAAATGATCCGAGGAAACAGATGGACGGTGTGGATCTAACAAAATCATCAAGGTGGGTCCCACGAATGGGGACCCACTCCAATCGCCCAGCGTCCCTGACGCAGAGAGAGAGACCAGCGTACAACGCTAGTCATTCTTCTTCTTTTCTTTTCCTTTTTTTTTGTTTTCTTTTGGTTATTTTAAGTGGGGCCCACATGAGTGTAATCCACTCCATTCATCAGGTTCCCCAGCTCATTGGGGACCTAATGAGCCCAATATTGGACAGGTGAAACAGTCTACAAACGTCATGGTGGGCCCAAGAAGTTCCGACAGTGGGTTCCATTGTTTCCACTGTCTTCCATGGTGTGGTCCACCTGAGATCTGGATAGGCTTCGTGTTTGGTGTCTAGCCCTAAAAGGGTCTGGAGAAACAGATGGATGGCGTGGATCGAATACATGCATCAAGGTGGGTCCCACGAATGGGGACCCATGGTCAACGCCCAAAAGGGGCTATGCCCATGCGCTGCTGGGCAGCACGTCCTCTGGACGCTGGCTGTCCAGCGCCTTGCCATCTTTTTTTTTTCTTCTCCTTTTTTTTCTAATATTAAGATCATGTGGGGCCCATGTATGGGTGATCCAAACCCTTCATCTGGTTCTTGTCGCAAGGTGGGCCTAAAACTCTGGATCAAAACAATTTTTGGCATTTTCCTTCATCTAGATCTTTGTGATCTAAAGAATGAGGGAAAAAAATGAAAATAAAGCATCATGGTGGGCCACACAAGGTGGTCCATGTCGTAGCAGCGTGCGGGGCACGCTGTCTCACAACATGGCCCACTTGTGGGCCCGAAAATGAAAGGGAAAGAAGGAAGAAAGGGGAGTTGATGTCCCCTTTTAGCATTCACATGAAAATGGACGGTTGGATCGAGTCGTGTAGTCAATCGGACGGCCCGGATGATGGTTGGGGCCCTCCAAGCTTGGTTCCTCCCTCTAATCTCTCTCTTCTTAGTCTCTTCTCTCTCTCTCTCTCTCTTTCTCTTTCTCTCTCCTCTCTCTCTCTCTCTTTCTCTTTCTCTTTCTCTCTCCTTCTCCCTAATGGGGTGGCTACGTATGGCACCTCTTGTAGGGACTTTGGGACATGGATGGCATTAGAAATGGGAATGATGATAGCAAGGGGATGGGGTAATTATGAGAGTGGATGGCTTAGGTATGGGCTTAAGTTGACTTGTGAGGAGAGAGAGATGTACTTGATTGATTGATGCTTGATTGATTGATGGGATATTGATTGATTGATGGGACAACCTAGGGATTTGTGCAAGTGGGGCCCACACCATGCATGTGTAGCGTGGCCCGCCTTGATTTGCACACATGAACACATCTTTCAAACTAGGTATCGAAACGGAGCGTGCCGCGCGGCGTTGGAGTCGTGGCATCCGCGCGGTCGCCGGAGTACAAGTCTCGGGTTGTTGCGGTACCAAAATAGGGTGTCTGATCGAAACTCGCTGGTTTGGACTATTTCAGGTATGCCGAGTTCGGAAAAGAGGTGTACGGAGGGCTAATTAAGGTATGGGTGTTACAGTCCGCCTTAGAGGTAAAGGATGATGGGGTCCATCCAACATGAAGATAAAAGCAATGTGACGACCTGCTCTGGAGCAACTTGATCAAAACTTGGGGTAGATAGATGCTTGATAAGAACAACTCGCGTCTAGGGCTGTCAACGGGTCGGATTTGGAGCGGATAGTAGCTGATCCGTATTCAATCCGATTTGTGATCCGGGTGATCCGTATCCGACCCGAAATTCGACGGATCGCTAAACATTTATCCGAAATCTGACCCGACAGAGATTCAGCCGATCCGACTCTGATTCGACCCGATCCGTCTGTCCACCATGGGCCCTACTGAACTGATGGTCTGGATCATAGTCATTTTGTGCATCGTGTACGGCAGGTTTGCTGTTGAAACGCTGATGTCGAAACGCCTAAGCTGTGGTTAAAAAAAAATCAGAAAAATAAACGAAGAAGAAGACGTACCTGCTGCTGCTGTTGAAACGCATAGCGTCTTCCAGCTGGGTGGGTCCATCTTGTGACTGACCTGTGTGGGTGCGTTGCGCAAGGGATGGGTTGAAACGCCTAAGCGTCTTCCAGCTTGGTGGGTCCCTCACCCTCACTCATCTGGTGGACGCCCCCCTCTCTCTCTCTCTCTCTCTCTCTCTCTCTCTCTCTCGTTCTCGCATTGCGACAGTAGAGCTGGGTTTGTTTTTTTTTAAATCTCTTTTTATATATAACCGGATCATTATCGGATCGGAGCGGGGTCGCTCCGAATCCGACCCGATTAATAAACGGATCACAGATTTTGATCCGTATCCGATCCGTTGATCCGATTAATGATCCAAATCCGGTTAAATCGGATCGGATCCGGATCGGAGTCGGACCATGATCCGATCCATTGACAGCCCTACTCGCGTCAGATCGGACTCAGGTGTAGAAGATAATTTTGCCAAAGAATCTGCGAGCTTGTTCTCCTCTCGAGGAATATGACTTATTTCATATTTGTTCAATTTGGGCGAACAAGATGAGTACCTAAGATTTGTATGAAGCCATCCGCTCTTTCTTTGCCTCGAATTCGTTGAGCACTTTATATACGACGAGCTGAGAGTCGCTGTGAATGAGCAGGTTCCTTATTGCGAGTATATTTGCTAATTCGAGACCGACAATTAAGGCTTCAAATTCTGTTTCGTTATTTAAGGCACAAAAGCTTTAATGCTACGACAATGGAATCCTTATGAGGAAAATGGATTGCTTCAGCATCTTCGTGAGAGAAAGAGATTGGATGATTGCTTAAAACTTGACATGCTGGATGATTTCTTCACCCTGTAAATATGCTAAGGCTTCTGGCACGCCTTTCGAGTATATACTTTTCTTGAGGCTTGGGAATCTCCTCCACAAGCCGGACCACTTGTAATGGTCCGAATTTTGCTCGCAGGTTCGGCATCTTCCTGTGAAGGACGATGTTGCGGTAACTTTTTCCTTCGCGCTTGATGTTCACGATGCGCTGGGGGATCGGATCATTTGGGCAAACAATCTTGCCGTGCGACAGTCTTGGAGGTGTCCCTTTCGAATGAGGGCTTCAATCCGGTCTTTATGAGATATACAATCTTGGGTGTTTTGCCCATGATCTTTATGGAACTAACAAAACTTTCTTTTGTCTCTTTTTTTAGAATTCGATTTGATCATCGGAGGCCATTTAACATATGACTTATGTTTGATCTCCATTAGTACCTTTTTCTGGTGACTAATTGAGAGGCGTATAATTGCGATATTTTTTTACAATAAGACTTCTTTGGAGAGTGGTCTCGTCGATCACACTGATTCTTTTTGTCTGTTGGAGAAATTTCTTCAGACTTTCGCTTCTTTCCCTGAATACCATGACGAGTCAAGACTACTTCTTCAGCGTTAATATATTTTTGAGCTTTGGCCTGAAACTCGGTCATTGTTTTAGGAGGATTTTTATTCAAGGTGAATCAAAATTTTTCGCTCGTAATGCCTGCTATAAGGACAGGAGACCCTCCCTTATCTTCAGTATAACCTTCGGTTTGGACTGCTTCTGCTGTAAATCGGACTGTAAATTCTTTAATTTATCTCTCCATGCTGCTGCTTGAAATCTAATAGATGAGATGGAGGTTTTTTTATATGAATGCTCCCCATGAATTGAGAGAGAAAGAGATCTGATAACTGAGAGAAGGATTAATGGATCAAGGCTTTAGAATACCGAACCAAGTACTGCTGCGTCTTTTAGAGTTAAAGTGAAGGCCCTGCACATAATTTTGGAGCTATATCCTTCCAGCTCCATAAGGGATCTATATGTCTCCAGATGCTCAAGAGGATCTCCGATACCAGTATATGGAACAATGCTGGGCGTCCGATATTTTTTAGGCAGAGGAGCCTCCATTACCTCGTGAGTAAAAGGAGGTTCAGATCGTTGGATTGTCACCAGAGTTGATGTCGGGAGGTTAGATTGATATCGTTGTTCAATATCAGCGAAACAATCTGCGATTTTCCTAAGATCCCCTTCCCAGGGCAAGGTATAACTGGATGTTTCGACATTAGGTTGTTCTTCAGGTTGACGTTGTCGAGAAGCACTAGAGCGGATAAATTGTGGTCGTTGATTAAGAACTTGATTACCGTGAGGAATACGATCTGAAGGAGGGTTGGCCTGAACTTGTGGTTCATCTGGAGAGTGTCTAGAAACTGCAGGTGCAGTTTGTAGTGGCGGTCCTTCTGGAGGTTGCTGCGATTCGAGGAAATGCTGATCAAATGGATTGGATAGGGCTTGAAGTCCAGCTTTAAGAGTGAGGAGTGCATCCCCGATGAAGCGCATTACCACATCGTAGCCACCAAATATTTCTTGGAATGGATTTTGCACGGGTTGATTAGACTCCGCCAGAGGAATCCCTGTCGAAGCAGCCTGAGGGAGGTTGGGAGTTGGTTCAGGGATGTTTGGTGGTGGTAACATTTGCTTTGAGGTGGAAGGATGAGTCGTTTTCTTAAGAGGCATAGCGGGAGGTGACAATTTGTAATGAGAACGAATTGAATACTCGTTCCCACAAACGGTGCCAATCTGTTGACGTCAGATTCTGGTAACAGGTCCCTCCCAAGTATACACCTTTCTCGAAGTGAGCTCCCCTCCAAACCTGAAAGCCAAAGAAGAAAGTTAAGGGTGGCCGGCGCTTGGCCGTTGGCCCTCCGAAGCTTAAGTCAGAGGTGACTTAATAAGATGAAGTGTGAAATGTAGGCTTAGAGATTGTGTACCTTTATCATCTGTGGGGTCATCTATTTATGCAGATCCGAGTGATCCAGTGTGTTACGCAAGCCATTAAGATCACTGCTGATTTCAGGGGATAAGGCGCTTATCCTGTTAATCCTTAGATAAGGGGATGGCCTAACGACTCTAACGTCTAGCTGATTATGTCTCTTGATAGAGATCTCCCATGGTTTGGAGCTATAAATAGAAACAAGCCAAAACCGGCCTATATAGGCTGCTGGTAATATGAGACGAGGGACGTCCTTACCAGAGACCAGGGCTGCTCACATGACGGGAGATGCTCATATGACGGGGGCTGCTTATATGTTGGGAGCTGCTCATATGTCGGGGGCTGCTCATATGACGGGAGCTGCTCATATGACGGGGGCCTCTCCACTTAACGACCAAGAGCAGAGCTGCTCATATGTCAAGAGCTGCTCATATGAAGGGGGCCTCCCCACTCAACGACCAAGAGCAGAGCTGCTCATATGTTGGGAGCTGCTCATATGTCGGGAGCTGCTCATATGAAGGGGGCCTCCCCACTCAACGACCAAGAGTAGAGCTGCTCATATGTTGGGAGCTGCTCATATGACGGGGGTGTATAGGCGGTCGCAGGTCTGAGTGATATACAAGATGTCAACAGGAAGGCTCGCTAGTCAGATGGTTTGGTCGCGACTTTTATGGAGAGACGCTCGCTAGTCGCATATCTTTTATACTTCTTCGACGAACTTTATTCTACAACAGTGGTGCTATCTCCATCAACATCTTTGGAAGATACCGGATCATTAGGCGTTGAGGCCTTCACTAGGTCAGATTTTTCAATAGTTTTTCCACTTCTCAAGTGGTGATGGACTTAACATGTTCCATGTATTGGTTAGAAGAACTAGGCACGATTATTTCGCATTGTGACTTTGGATTAGGTAGGAGTTGGGCTGGAAGGGTCCCTTCCCTTGTGTTTAAGCGAGCCTTGATCTCTTCCATTGAACTTTTAAGCTCAAGCATCTTTGTATTGTTTGTTTGGTTTATTTGAGCTTGGCCTTGCATGAATGCTTTCAATGTATCCTTCATAGACATTTGAGGTGGGGCCATAGGAAATTGCATTGGGGCCCCCTTTGAGGATTACTTTGGTTGGCTATGGGTCCATTTGCCCAATTGAAGTTAGGATTGTTTCTCTAACTAGAATTGTATGTGTTTGAGTTTGGAGTACTAAAAGGACGTTGATAACTATTTAATGCATCTGACAGTTCATATAAAAGTTCTTAAAATGCAGGAATTGTAGGACAATCCTGCATTTGATACACATTAGAAGTACAAATACCACAAATAGTTTTAACAGCCCCTTTTTTGTTGAGTTGTGTTCACTTTCTTTAATCCATAGCCTTGACTTTCATGTGAGATTAGCCACTCTAGCATTTATATCATCTTCATCATTCAAAACATAAATTCCTCCATTTTCCTTGGCTTGGGACTATTTTGAACTTATCGGCTTAGATGTATCCCATGATTGTGTGTTTTCAGCCAACATGTCAAAATAGTCCCAAGCTTCCTTTGTTTCCTTGCTCATGAACTCCCCATTGCACATCATCTCCTCAAATTAACGTATGACTAGTATAGTCCATCATAGAAGAAACTAATCAGCCTCCACCGTTCGTAGCCATGATGTGGGCATACGTTTAATAGCTCATTATACCTTTCCCAACATTAGAAAAAGGTTTCATCTTCTTTTTGGGCGAAGTTCATTATGGCCCTTCTTAACGCATTTGTTCGATGAGTGGGGAAGAATTTTTTAAGAAACTCCCAAGTCATCTCAGCCCATGTCCCAATAGACCTTGGCCTTAAGTAATTTAGCCATGATTTGGCCTTCTCTTTCAAGGAGAAAGGGAACAATTTGAGTTTTATGGTATCCTTGGTTATATTGTCATAGTGAATTGTGGCAATAACATCTTCGAACTCCTTAATGTGTAAATAAGCGCTTTCGGAGTCGAGTCCATGAAATTTAGGGAGAAGTTGGATTAACCCGGGTTTAAAATCAATGTTCCCCACATATAAGGGAAAATTATGCAAGAGGGGAGTACTCATCTTAGCGGGTTGTAAATAGTCACGTAAAGTCCTAGGTTGAGGTGCATCCCTACTTCATTCTCATCAATTTCAGTATCATTTTGGGCTTGATTTTCAGCCATCTCTTTAGCAATTTCAGGAGATTTGACATTTTCTAGCACGAGGTTCTCTATCAATCCCCTCAACAATTACTCCGCCACTTAACAATCATTAAGTGTGATCACGAATCCACTTAGGCATGAACTACTCAACACAAACATAAGATTTAACCCTACTCTTAGAAACAAAAATCTGAAACTATCTGTAGTAAGAGGGGTAGAAGGATAGGACTTGAATTGAAGATCTATGTTAGAATCCTGTAAAATCAAAACAAAATTAAGGTAGTATTTTGAAATTAGAAGAAAACCTACTCTAGAAAGAAAAATAAATCTTAAATCTAACTTAACGCAATCCCAACTAAAAGCTATCTCAGGAAAATTCTGAAAACACCGTATCAAATCCCCGGAGCGACGCCAAAAACTTGTTGACTCCCCAAGTATAGGGTTGCGAAGTAGTAATAAATTCGAAAAGATTGATTTCGTCCCACAAAGATTTATATGTAAATATTCTCAGAATTTATCTAGAATAACCTAGAATCGAGATCCTATTAAGAACTAAATCTGGAAAATAATGAGTTGGAATTAACAGTGATTATGAGTGGTAATAATATCTAAAAAGGCACTACAGCGCCAAGGATCCACTTTTGATAATTTTCAATGCATCAACATAACTAGGTCTCTCACAATTGAATATGAATCGAATTTCTATCTCTATCCGATCGGAATATGGAGCGTTCAATCAACACTTATCTAAAACAATTGCTTGTTCATTGATTCGATTCCCACAATAATGCTCAGGCATTGGGCACACTCAATTGTATAGGCCAAGCCATTATCCAATCTAGTTAAGATCATAATCATGACTTTCATCAAATCTTGTCACTAGATTTGATTACAACCAATGATTTGAACTTCAATTAAACCAAAATCAACTAGCAAACATTATCTCAGATTATTATAAAAGATTAGAATTTTAGTTGAACTAGTTCCTACATTAAGATCATGCCCGGAGTTGATGATAGATAAATGAATTACACAAGTATAAACAATGCAAACAAGTAAGTTACTAGATTTAGATTCACTAAGCATTACATGAGCCCAGAGTTATCAAGAGATCAAAGAAGAACTAAACTAGAACTTTATTCAAACTTCCTCAAATCATGTTCATCAATTAAAAAAATAAAAAGGAAACCTAGGTTGCATTAATCCATAAAAAACGAATCAAAAGTTTTACCTCTTAGCCCTAGCTAAGAGGTTTTAGTTCTTCTCTAACATCCTTGAACTAAAAACTCAGAAAAACATAAAAATAACTAGTAAGAAGAGCAAACTAAGAAACTTGAAGTGAAATCCATCTCATAAGCCTCCTTGATGTTCCCCACAGCCTATCATGCCTTGGGAAGGAAGAGGAGATGCCCTTTTATACGAGAAATCCCGCACCAACTTGGAATCTTTTGGAATTGCGTAACTCCTTACGCAGCTACGCAAACAGGTCCGATTAATCGGAGCTCCTCTCTGGTTGATCGAACTGAGGCCTTCGATTGATCGGACAACCGTTGATTGATTGTAAAAGTGTTCAGAGAGTTGCTATTTTCATCACTATTTCTGATTGATCGGACATGACTCCGATTAATCAGAAACCTCTGATCGATTGATCGAAAATCCTCCAATTGACCGAAAATTTGTCTAAAGAGTTATTCAAAAATTCAATTTTTCAGGTGGTCCGATGGATGGTCCGATTAATCGGAGACCTATCGGAATGTCCTCCAATCAATCAAAGACCTATCAGGGATTCATCGAAACTGCCTGTTCTTCAATCGTTTTTGTTTTCTCTTGAACTTTCTTCACTTGATGTCTTCCTTCTTTCTTGACTCTTCAATGATCATTGAAGTGCTCTTTAATC